>WYDI02000402.1:0-26548 GCA_009867235.2 Psittacus erithacus
GGGAAGGACAGGCTGTGGGGGGAAAACAAGCAGGCTACATGCTTTGTCTAATTTACGACTAAGCTTAAACCACAACACCCTTCAACTGCCTTATTAAACACAACAAAACCCTGTCTCACCTGGAAGGAGGATTAGAGTATGTTTTTCCACTGGCAAGTCTGCCAGCAACAGCAGCAGAGAGGTAGGGATACAAACTCAGGAACGCCAGGTATAGTTTTTCCCAAAAGACCATCAGGGAAATAGGAAACAAACAAAAAGCAATGAAAAACTTGTGCTACGCCTATGTCTGTCTCTTATGTTCTTCCAGGAGAGACAGAACTTTTCACAAGTTAGGAGCTTGAGAAGAGGCTGAAATAACTTGACTTACTCCACAATAAATAGTGAGGGATCACAACTGTGGGTCTTTCATTTGCAGCACACAGCTATGAAATGGTTTAGTCCGAGATTCCTTGCTTGGCTAAGCTGCCTTAAAAGTTTTTTCTTTATATAGGTTAATAGTCTCCTTGAACAGTGACATAAATAAAGTATGGGTGTTAGGGGTTGGACGCTATATTGACAAAACCAAGACTGCAAGGCTAGAATCCTACTATTGAAAAAATGAGATAATTTCCATGGTAACAGTGAATAAATTGTTCTGTGAAAAAGAAAGAGAGAAAAGAGTATGACTCAAACCAGAACTACTCAATCTATCTTCCAAGTGAAAAAAAAAGAAAACAAAATATTTTAAGAAGGAGAATGTAGAAATACAGCGTACGTAAAGTGTCCTAATATCCTCCTCCCATAAAACTTGCTAATTTCCTGTGGCTGCCATAGCCATTTCTTTTCTTTGTTCGGGGACAATAGGAAATTTGGACTTCCTGGGCTCGTGTTTGTGTGGAAATTATATTCTCCTAACTTTTCTTGTCTGCAATCAGTACATCATTCGTACATTTGATAGGACACTATTCTGTACAACTACCTCAGGACAGCAGTATCACCAGGTAGGTGATAAACACACCATTTATTTATCTGTGACTGAAGGAAAATTCACTTCATCTAGAGCTGGTATTTTTATGCCCTTTTATTGCAGTGATATTTGAAACTTGCATTCCAGTCACTGTACTTCTCTTCTCTAAGTGGGTTTCATTATAGAGACATTTTTATTACAATAGCTGTGCACATGGGTATTTATGTTATTCTTTCTTTGTGGTCATAAATGTGACCTTTTAAGTTAGCTAGGTGTCACAGAATCATAGAATCAGACAGGTTGGAACAGACCTTTAAGATCATCATGTCCAAACATTACCTCAGGACTGCCAAGACCACCACTAAACCATATCACTGGGTGCCTCATCTACATGGTTTTTGAACACCTCCAGGAATGGTGATTCCACCACTTCCCTGGGAAGCCTGATCCAACACTTGATTACTCACTCTGTGAAGAAATTTTTCCTAATATCCAGTCTAAACCTCCCCTGGCACAGCTTGAGGCTGTTACCTCTTGTCCCGTCGCCTGTTACTTGGGAGAAGAGACTGACCCCCACCTCACTCCAACCTCCTTTCAGGTAGTTGTAGAGAGTGATAAGGTCCCCCCTGAGCCTTCTTTTCTCAAGACTGAACAACCTAGTTCCCTCAACCATTTCTCATAAGACTTGTGCTCCAGGCCCTTCACCAGCTTTGTTGCCTTTTCCTGGACCTGCTCCAACACCTCAATGTCTTTCTTGTAGTGTGGGGTCCAGAATTAAGCACAGTATGTGAGGTTTGGCCTCACAAGTGCCATGCTACCATTACCCAAAGGATTATGAAATGTTTTTCCTAAGCGAAACTTTTCACTTAGCAGCAGTTTTATCCATGGGACAACTCATAATAAAAGGTCTGGAAATCTACTTAACATCTTCCTATAATTTTCAGTAACCAACATTAGGTCCACCTTGAGAAGTTACTTTTCAAGACCACGTTCCCATGCAAAAAAAATCGTTAACTTTTTAAATCTGCAAAGCAGTAATATGGAGAAGGTTTTCATCATGCCCAGGACTGGGGAAAAAAAAGAAGGGAAGGTGCTTGTTGTGAGCCTGGGATGAAAGAAGAAAATTAAGAAATTGAAAGTTCACCTACCCCTGTGCACCTGTGGCTTGGGGAGCTACAGGGACCTGTTAGTAATAAGGTACGTGTGCTCTAGAACTGCCTATGTGGCAGTGTGCAGTGTAATAGTCCTTTATATCAGGACTTTCATTCATTCAAAATAATGTTTCACTTGGCTTCCACAACGGTTGGTGAAAGTAGAAGTAACAGACCATGCACAGAATGGCGTTTAATTGTTCAGGGACATTGTACCCAGACCAAAGTAAGTTGAGGCGTCAGTGAACTGAATGATCCTGAGAACAGCTCAATTGCTGAACATGCAAATTTACTCCAGGACTGAGTCTGGCCAAAGCTAGCATTTTATCTTTCAAGTTGCTCAGTCTTACAAAGTGAATCTATCCAAAACATGGATTTTTTTTTTTTCAGTTTTTTTTTTAATTGTGCATGACCTAGCAACTTCTGCAAGAGTTAGAATGCAGGCAACATCTACACACTCTTATACAATGCACTGCAGGACCATGAACAGTTGAAAAAAAAAAAAGGAAGATACATAAGGACTCTAAAAGTGGAAAGTAATGGCAGATCAAGAGCTAAGGAAAATTAAGTTATCCTGTATAACGACAGGTACCAGCTGGAGACTTCTTAACTCTCTGGGTACATCAGTCATATTTCCTCTTCCTCTTCTATGATACAATATTTGAGAAGGTGGGCTTTTTATTACTTTTTTTTTTTTTCCAGGGAATATCCCAATTTGGGGCCCTAAGTAAGGTATTCATTTGCTTTAAAAATACAGCCATCACAAACCAAATACAAACCAAACAACTTGTGACACTGGCATTTAACCACTACTGTGGCCAACTCAGCTGACATCCTACAGTGGTCACTTCAGCTGCCACCGAAGTAATTTTCAGCTAGCAGTGTTCAGCACTGCCTCAAACAAATGGGGTGGGAGAGAAGTGTTTATGTGGTCTTCTTAAAGATGAACTTTCACTTAGACCAATATAACAGAGATTTTGTGACCTGTTCTTACTGTTTTATTGTCTCTCAAACATAATGGCTTTGGAAGAACAGGAACAGTCATGTGTTTTCAGTATGAAATAAAGGTTATAAAGAAAAGTAAAAATAAGAAAACAAATTTAAACTTTCTAAATACCTTTTAGATGCTGATTATGTTCAAATATGGTGGGATTAGAGAGAGAGATGCAAGACAGTTGCATGTATTTCTTCTTCAAGTTCACTGTCTTACCCTAAAGCCTGTGTTCTCACATGCAGCTAAATAGCCTCCTCACAGTTTCTTTTTGTCAGACATGTCTGGCCTGGCCTGAGTTTTCAAATGAGTTCTTGTGACAACAGCAGTGCCACAGTACCACATGGTGCCTCACAGCCTGCCAGCCTGGATGGATGGATGAATCTCTTTGTCGATGGTGTGAGCAATTCATCTGGGTTTAGTATCAGTGAATGCATGAATGTGTTTGGCTTAGGTGAAAGCCATGATTTCTGAATTGTTTGCGCTAATTCTCCAGTCTGCAAATTTTTCCTTCTTGTGCTCTGTCTGAGCTCATCTTAGCACTGTAATGATCATGTTATCATGTCATTTAATTCGATGCTGCTTTGTTGAAGTTTTGTGCGTTCAGGAAGATAATGCAACTTACATTGCGTGGTTGGTGGTCAGTCTGCTTTTGCACGGATGCTGTTGCTTTGTCTTTGTGCTAAGTGTCAACCTGGCCTTAACAACCATTTATTTTTAATCAGCATTGCATTATTTGAAGTTCTTCCTGTGAGTCACTGCTTGCTTCGTCAGTATGGTACATTTGCACTTGGCTTTTCTTGTCTGCACACTTTGTCATTATGATTTCCCTAGCCATAGTTATTGTAAATGATTCAATATATTGAGCAGTAACTATTAGAATGTTTTTTCTCCCAAAACCCTCCTTTACTTTCAATTTTCTGTTTTGTATTTGTGCATTTTGCACATACTTAGTGCTACCTTTTCTTGTAAATTTTTGATCTTTCTTACTTGGAGAATTATTTTTCTCTACATCTCTATGAGAGTTTATTCACTGTTTGCTCATATCTGTAGCCTTGGAGAGTCTGTGTACATTCTCCTTGCTTTCACATGCAAACTCTTTGTCCCTTATTCCTAACCCCTTATGGCCTAGTTCGTCTCCCAAGATCTAGCAGCTGGGTAGTGTGGTGTAGTAATGTGAGGATATAGTGTTTCCACAGATTTTTGATTACATATGTCAGTGCATTTGAGCATTTCTAATGTTTTCCCTGGTCCTTACTCTGTTGTCCATTGTAGGTAGAGCATGTGACAGTGCAATTGCTCTTACTCTGTGCTCTTCTTTTATCCTGACCACTTTCCATTTCCATTCGTATTTGAAATTATTTGTGATTTCTAATTATACCCCTAAATTATTTGTGATTTCTAATTATACCCCTATGCAGGCCCATCTTATTAAGATATGTCAGCATGATCATTATTTATCTTTTCATTTGGTTTTGTATTTTTCTACATTTTTCCCCTGCATTTTATTACATTCATCCCTATTCTTTTTGGTCTCAGATTGTCCTGACAGTTTGAAGTTTCTGAAATCATTTTCAGGATTTTAATTCTGTAAATACAGAAAGTTGTGCAACATTTAGCCCTTGTGCAAAGCTTTATATATGCTTTCTCAGAAAGCAGCTGCTGAAAGCATTTACTGTTCAGAGCTGCTAATTAAAACACAAACCACAAGCACCCTGGCAAACCTTGAGATCCTTAAGCTTGGCAACAACTCCTAGCAGTCAAGTGCACTTGAACCTTCCTTGCCAGGGTTTACATAACTCTAGCCTTATGAATAAGGGGTGTAAGCTTAGGTACAGCCTCTGTATAAAAAACTACATTTCCACCATGCCTTTAGAGGCAGAAGAACCCTGACTGTCCAAACCCCAGGTTTGGGTCTATCATCACAGACTGGTATGCAGACTTGCATAGCTTAAAATTTAATGCTGCAGAGCACAGGGCTTCTGTTGTGAAGGAGTGAAGGAGCTGAGAGCATCCTCTTCCACAGGTTACAAGGAGGAGAAAGTGCTTCGTGACGTAGAGCATTACCATTTTAAAAGATATTTTACTCCATGAAAAACTGAAATTATAGAGAATGATGTGGTATTTCCTAATGAGAGATTTATCTGAAAATTGTGAAACTATTTTGGTCAAGAAAAATATTCTTTGTTGGAGTTCAAGTTAAAACAAAAACTCACCCTTCAGCTAACTTTTCAAATCATCAGATTATTTAACATATTGTTTGAACCTGCTGTAGGGCAGTGCAAAGGCCATTCATTACAAAGTTTTTCAGAAGTAACTCTGATATCCTAAAGGACTAAGCAATTTAGCAGACCGAATCCCACTTTCAAAGGAAGCAAGCATGTATGAGTCCTAGTTGCTTGATTTACATGGAAAGCCGTGATGTGGTTTGCTACCTAAACAATCCCAAGAAATGAAGCTTAAGCGCCTGTATCTTTAGAGACTATTACACTAAATCAATGTGTACATGTTTTTTCCTGAGTTTCTAGGGGTCCTGGAGGAACCTTTTAACTTTCTAGAAGTTTGGCAGCCTGTCAGAGATGCCTGCTGCTGCCCATATGGAAGAATGGATGTGTTCAGTAGCTAATTCATCTCTCCCAAATAGAAAATGTTCTGATGAAGGCACAGATCATGTTTTGAAGAGGTGTGTCTCTCCATTAACTGGGGTTGCATCCCAAATAAGTACTTTAGACCAAATCCCTTTTTGAGGACTAAAGTTAAGTAGGATGAACTTCACTATCAGTCATTTCCTTCTAATTCCCTGCCACTAAAATCTTACGGAACCTATCAAGGCTGGTGTCTTAATTTATCAACATCTTGCCCTGGAATTGGTCATTTTTTAATGCCTGCTTTATCTAGATTTAGCTACAGGAGCCTACAAGAAATATGATGCATCATGTCATCTGGGCAGAGCCCGACAGTATGTGACTTGTTTTACCACAAAGAGGAGGGGAAGAAAAAGCATCTGCAAATCAAAACAATTGCTCAGAACAGCATGACAACATGTGGCAATGGTCTCCTGTTTGGATATTGACTTTCACACTACCTGTGAAAGCACAGAAGGCATTTAGAAAATGAGGCAGGCACTGATTAGCTTTCCACAGCTCTGCAGGTTGCGCATGCAGCTATTCATCATGTTTGGCAAGTGACTTGAGAGGGCTGTAACAGGAACTTTCAGGGCCAACCTGGGAACGTCAAGCCCAAATACAAATAAAAGGTACCAGCAAGAAATGTTGAATTGGACATTTCTGTTTGCTGATCTTAAATACCAAGTGCTGTGGGAGAAACAGATGAGATGCTGCAACTATTCCCTGCTCCTCCCCAGTCAAGAGCTCAGAGTCTCCTTGGATCTAATTAAGAGCTCTGGGGTGGCTGTAGCAGAAACATGGGTCAAATGTTTCTAGAAGTTTGTGATGGTGTCATCAAACCCTCACGCAGCAAAAGTTTCAGTGTGTCAGGTGAACAAATCTTCACCAGGCCAGTCATGCAGCCGCATGTACTTTCCCCTATAGCACTCCTGCTGCCTCTCCTCTGCAGATCTCAGTTTCCCTTGAAGGGACATCTGATAAAAGTACCAGCGGCTTGAGGCAGGCATACAATCTTCTCAAACATCTGTGCTGTGGAGGTGGCAGTGTCAGGAAAAGTGTGAACAGGGTAACCGAAGAACTGCTTCTGGCATCTCAGCATATCTGCTGCTGCACAAGATGACAACACTTGGAGCAAGTATATACAGTCATCTTAATGTAAGACTCCCAGGGAGTCAAAATTCCCCACATAGGCAGACAGACACACAGATACACAGACACACAAACAGCCCCCTGCACACCACAGACTACAATCCAACAGCGCAATTTTAGATGTCCCTTTCCCTCAAAGGAGCAATCTGCTCCACAGCATTACTCAAAATCTTGCCCCAAGAAGCTCAGTCGTGTCTAGGCTGACCACTTTACATGAGGTTGCAAAACATGTCAAACACAGTGTATGCTTCAAGTAATTCTTACTCCCTCAAATAAGCCTCCCTGTCTTGATTTAGATGCTATCAGAATATACAGCTATGTACCAGTGACATGCCCTAGCCCAGAATTTGAAATGTACTGGTGAATAAGTTTATTTGGACCCCTTTTTCACCCAAGAGATTTCCTGTTGTTATTGTTGTTTTGTAATGAATGAAAAGCTCAACACTTTGTAGTTCAACTTGCAAAGTTCAGCTCCAGTGCCTGCAATCCCCATGGTGTCTGGGGAGGGGTGGGTATCTCATCAGATCTCCTAGTTCCTGTCCAGCTCCAGATGTAACCTTTAAAAAAATGCCTTGAGGTGTAATTAGCTGCTGTACAGTTTGTGTTGGGTTTGTTCTAAGCTGCCTGAGACCTTCAGAGTGTAATAGACCTTCAGACTACATGGATGCAATAAGAACAAGTTCCTTGACATTTTATTCTCCTTGTAAATTGTTTAATGGAGCAGAATTCTTTTGAACTTCTTTAAAACACCAATGTAATGCTATGTTTGTTCTAAATCTTTGCACTACTATTTAAATAGCCATCAAACACAATTTAAAATTACTTTAAACTACTACAGAGAGTGGCCTTAAAGGAAATCTGTAGTATGGCAGAAAATCTCTTGTAAGCATTAGAAAAGAATATAAAAACATATTACTGATAGGTTTCTTTGGAGAGCAGGAAAGAATGAATCTGCACATGAACTATAACCAGTAATTACTAGCCACACACTGCTTCTGTAGGAATGGGTAGGCAAAGGCAAACGTCAATAGGGAACCCAGGTGGAGGGTCTCTACTACATATAACCCTGAAACAATATTTTATTACTGCTCAGTGTCATATATACCTTCCCTTAGTTGTTCTATTAACCTCTCTCACCTGGGTGCTTTCTAGTAATTGAGGTTTCTCCATCACGGCTTCACTGCAGTTAATCTTAGATGGTCATCATGATAATAAGGATTTATAGAGCTCAAAAGACGATTTTTCAGAGACCAAAAAGTGAACCCTGCTGTAACAAAAGCCACAAAAAAAGCAACAAAAGTTTCTGGGAATTCCAAGTACCCAGCATAGTCTATTTGTTTTAATAGGGGTCACTCACCTTTCCTGACAGTTGCCTTGCAACTTTTTGTATCACTGGAACAAGGACTGGAACCTCTACCTTAGGATGAAATCTACCCCCTCAGCAAAGGTGATCCTTTACAGCAATAATCAGATCAGCAGCTATGATAGCTCAAAAAAGAGAATACAAAGATGGCCTTTATGCCTCTTTAGCCTTGATTCACTCTGTGTCTGGAGAAAAAATATACTTCTGCACTAAAATTAGACTTTTATTGGCCCTCTGTTCAGATCTGAATTTCCCATCAGGTGATGGGTCTCTAGGGATACTGTCATATGACACTGATGGCCTGGTTTACCTTTTCTAAATAGGATTTTTTATTTTAACTGTATTTTAACTTTACTTGCGTTTTAATTATCCTTCTGCATAATCACCACAGAAAGGCAGTGTCCCTTTCCCTTAGCCATTCCCCCAATCTCTGGGAAAATGAGGTGATGGCAAATATTAGCATGAATGGCTTGGACTAAGGTTCAAAAGTTTGAAATTAGTTCTAAAGGTTATTGAAGAATAATATCCATGTTTTTTACTTAGGTAACTGAGGTGATATTTGGGTATCTTCAATTTTAAACTGAATTCTTACAAGAAACTTAAGGAAAACTTCTAGCTATCAAAATGTTCAAAGATAATCACTCTGGCTTCATCAACTTATCAAAATAACCATGCAAGAGCATTTACTTTGTCTGTAACCTATCCCACCCCCACTACCCACCCCACAAATACCCAGGGTTTCCACGGGAGCAAAGCCCTGTCCTACAGTGGTCAATTTTGGCAAGTACTGAGCAGATACTTTCCACCATGGCTTTGGATGTGTTTAGCAGAAAACACTCTATGTTCTTGCTGAATTTACCATGGTTCCAAAGTTTTTGCAATGAAACAGTCTGATTTTGGGCACGGTCCTGAAGCTTGTGAGTCTGAGGTTCTATAGAGGTTTGCTGTCTACAATGAATATTTGAGAAAAAAACAAGCAGCATTATGCTCTGTTACTTTCAAGTTGAGGAACAGATGGCAGGATAGTGAGAATATCCAATTGTAATTCTTCACATTTAATTTGTAGGTTTAATGAATATTGAGCAATGTTGGCTTGAGTAAAATGCAATGAATATACTCAGCGGGAAAGACTGCTTACAGGCAATAAATACAGCTAACAGAACCACAAATCTCAAAGCTGTAATATTATACATCTAGACAGCATATCTGGCTGTACAATTCCTCTTTTTATTTATACGGGCTTGCAGCATTTGAGAAACATGAAGTTGTGTTTCATATACTGATCAGTGTATGCTGGACAAGGGACTATTATCAATTTACATTATATAAATGTTTGCATATAAAGAACTGATAGAAGAAACCTTCCACATTTCCCTTGTCTCAGTAGCCCTTGTACACCATTCATTTTGTGAATATAGCAAAATGAGACTTTTGAGCTGCATGTAGAAGCATCACGTGGAGGACAAATGCTGCCATCCGCTGTTTGCTGGCTATGGGACTTGGACACCACTCAGGTCAGAGAGGAGCAGGGAGCAGATTCAAATCTTTTGACCTAAGCATGGCCACTGAGTGACTTGAGAGTGAACTGGGGCCAGGAACTGATTAGATCTTCGCCATAATCCCTATCACACTTTTAAGAGATGTGGTTCTTTCAGATGTATGCAGTACCATTCATTCAGGTGATGCTGCGCCTAGGTTGCCCTCAGCACCTTGGGGCTTTATCTACTGAAACCAAAGATGGGAAATGACACAGGTGTCAGTGCTACTTGCAGCCTCATCCACTCTCTGTGAGACTGGTTCCCCAGAGCAGGGCCCGTAACCATCAGCCACTGACACAGCCATCAGCAAGAAACGAGTACAGTGATATGTTTACTGCACTCCATGGACACATCAGGGCTGAATTTGGAGACTTAAAAGATCTCTTTGCACTGAACTAATATTTCTGCCACCAGCTATGCTTTTGTAGCTATTGTCAGTATATTGCTTCAGAGTCTGACGCAGGGTGAGTTTCATCATGCTTTAATTTCGGTATATAGTGAAACCCTGTTGTCTGGAAACCTTCTAGGGGTGATAGAAAGAGACGAGCACCTCCAAGAGTTGATTTGTAAATGTCATAATGCCAAATTGCTTCCTTGCCTGTGATCACCTCTCCCCCTGGCTGTGGAAGAGTCCAGACAGTTAGCTGGATGGGCAGCTTTTCAGCTGCAAGGTCAGTAGACAGACACCTCTGGGAGTTGCTTCACTGGTTCAGTCACTCTCAAGAACACAGGCATGACACTGACCGAGCACATTATGATACCAAAGCACAGCAGGTACTCATGGCTGCCTGCATGATCAGTGCTTCATTCTTTCACTTTTCATCCTTGGAGATCTAGGGTGCAGAGCCCAGGAGGTGATGGAGCTCCTCCTTTCACAGGCACTTAGTGGGTGACCATCTGCATCACTTGCTGGCCTTCCATCAGTGGTGACTAGAGTTTTGTTTGTTGTAGAGGAATCTCAGGCACCGAGTGCACACGCAGACACCGAAATTTAACATGAGCTCGATCTCATCCCACACATGTGCAACAGCAGTGCAAAGAACAGGAAGTAAAATAGGATCAGAAGCTGAAGAGTCCTTTAATTATTATGCTACTTGTCTAACCTTGAACTTTACTAAAAAATTAGTGTTATTATATTAGAGATAAAACTTGCCAGGGAATCAGGTTTAGTGGTGCTTCTGATAACATTTCAGACAGAAAATGGAATTAACAAAAAAGGCTCACTCTGCCCTTTCCATAGCATCAGTCAGTCTGGAGGATAATTTCTACAGCTGTTCTAGAGAAAAAATGTACTTTCCAAACCATCTGTGCCGTATTCTGCCAAATCAGGATGGTTTGTCTTTCTCATTCTTGCTTTCCTATGGCTTATTTTCATGAGCTCAGGTGAAAGGCCAGCCGGAGAAAACACAGCTTAGCTGAAGGTGGTAATAACTTTAAAGATCTGCCAAAAAAAAAAATCACCTGCAGTGAAGAAGAATCTCTGCAGCTGTAAGTGAGGTTCCTTTTGTATTCATGTTGTTTGTAAAAAGAAGGAAGAGTTTTCAAATGTGAGTTTTGTACAAATATCTATCACCCAGTTTCCCTCAATCACTTGTTTCATATCTGGTGGTTATCATGTACTGATGGGCATCAGTTTTCAAGATCAGGATAATCCTATACCATGACTGATTTATTTCCATTACATCATTATGCTGTAAACAACATGTCACATCATATTGCTTGCCCTGGAATGACAGCATGACTAAATTACAAATGATCGCTCCTCCCAAGAAACTTAAAGTAAAATGTATTATTTCCAGCTGTGGAATCATACAGCAATTTTTGCAGTAGGGAAACAACAGCAAACTACTCTAGACTAATGAGAGCGACCACAAGTAGTCAACACTGCCAGGCAAAGCTTACCTGTTTTCTTGTGTTTGACTGATTTGGAAGCATTCACTGACATATCTATTTTCTGATAGTGTGGGTTTCTTCCATGCAGTTTGGGTCTGAGGCTAGTTATACCGGAGTTGTTTTTTTATCACTGTAAGCATCTTTGCAAACACTGAAAGAGACAGGATGTTACAGATTGTAGGAAAATGGGTTTACGAGGGAGAGTGTTTGCAAGTAGCAGTTATCTCCACTAAGCTGTTTGAAGTAGAAAGGACTAAGGGAAGTGGGTCTTTGCAGACTGAAGCTAATGCTTTTGTGTTTGCAGTCCTGGCATTTCCTTGGCCCCGCTGGATTTTGTGTTGCACTTGGGAGCCAAAAATCTGACTAGGCAAGGCTCAGATAAATCTGCTCTCAGGTACCTCTTGCCACCAGTGCTAGGAGCAGAAAGCAATTAAAGTAATTTGCTTGCAAGGAGTGAAGCTTTCCATATCATCAACTGGATCAGAGGCAGTAACTCTTAGTGGAGGAAATGGTGCATCTGGGGTGGTCCTGTGGGACATGGTTGAATATGGGTCACGGCAGGTTACTTAAAGTAAAAACAAGCCAGTGCTGCCATCCTGCATGGGCTGCCTGGAAGAACCATCAGCCTTCAGGAGGTTTCATTTCATTCTGTACAAGATCAGGACTTCAATCTTCAGCCAAAATCTAGCACTTTCAGGAAAGAGCCTCAGGAATTGCCAGGAGCTCCTTTAATGTTACACAACCCTTTTTATCCAAGGGAAAAAAAAAAGGTTAACTTTTGCAGTACATGCAGCTCAGCTCCTAGCATGTTGTTACCTTGTAAAGTGTTTCATGAGCAGGGCAGATGGTAATTGAAGGGATTAATGTCTTTGCTGTCAAAATTGAAATGGGTATGCGATATCAGGTGTCATTTGGCCATGCATGATTGGCTTTTCCTGGAGTCTTTTCTAAATTCAGTCCTTCAGCAACCTGTGCTCCTTCTTGGTCATTTACCTTGCAACTATTTGAGTTCACCAGTACTGAGGTTTGGTGACCTTTGGGGATGTCAAATAGATACCTATCTGTCAGGCCGTGGGCCTGCTCCGTTTGCTGAGGAGGAGTGACAGAGGTTTTATGGGTATGTCCTTGTGTGCTTGGAGTCAGTCAGGGCTTCCAAGCACTCCTGGCAAGAGCCAGTCTGGAACCATGGCTGAGTATTTATGGGATGGTTCAGAAAAGAAATTAAGAGTATTTAAGATATCCACATCCTGCTCTGGCTACTGAGCAGATCCCAGGACTGAATCATGGTTGTAACCCTGCACTGTTGTTCCAACTAAAAGTGCAGGGAAAGTGTTACCAGTAAATGAAGTCCTTCTTGTTTCTCATTTTATACCTCTTTAGAACTAAGTTGTTTTCACCAAAGTATTTGAATATTTAACATATTGTAACTGATGAGTAACTGTGGTTTAATGTTATTAATGAAGAATCACATTGCTAGGAATGTATTTCCGAGACAGAATGTAAAAGTTATAGTGTTCAGATTTTCTACCTGTGTGAAATGCGTGGGTTTTTTATATCAAAGTGAATGCTTTGTGCTAGAGATAGAAACATTTGTTAGTTATTTCCATTATTTTTCTTTCTCTCCATGTAGAACTCTCAGCAGTACAAATGCTTCAGCATAGTATAGATGTTTTTGCAATGTGTTTTACAGATACTGAAGAGAAAAATATCTTGCCTACTATCTCATAAAGGCTATTATGAAGAAAAGCACACTGGTAGAATACAGACCTTGAATTTTATGACCTTTTGTGTTTTATTCTGAGCTATTTAAAGTCACGAATGTCATTTACAGTATTAATTAAACACAGCTTGACAGAAAGCTTGGATTAATTAAGTAAATATCTGTCATGGCAAGTGAAAAGAGGATCCCAACCTGAACAGAGAAAATAGGGATATTTTTATTTTGGTATCAGGTGAAACTGTGTCAAAAAAGAAAAGTAGTTATAATCATTATAGCTATTGAAAGTCAGTGTCATTGGAAAGAGGATGAATAAACAGAATTTTTCTTGTGAGGAACTTATTTGTTGAAAAAAGAGCTTTTTGTGGTGTGATCTCAAGATTGTTGAGCTATAAGAGCAATACTTTATTCTTGAAGAGTTTGCCTGTACCTTGTGTAAAGTTTTGTGTTTGTAAATCAGTGCAGCCACACACTGCTGATCAAGATCTACAAGAGCTCGGGAAGCCACCCAGCAATATGAGCTATGCTCTAGGATTATATACCCTGCCTGGAGTCTAGCCTCCAGGAGCACTGGATGCTGACAATAAAGGGACGTATCCCAGGTAGATCTGCGAATAAGTGATTGTCCTGGGCTCAGCAATAGCAGTCATTTTTCTCCTTCTTAGTCGCTGGTGCAGGGCTGTGTTTTTGACTTCCAGCCTTGGAACAGTGCTGATAACACCAATGTTTTCAGTTGTTGCTCAGTAATGTTTACTCTGACCAAGGACTTTCTGGGCCTCATGCTCTGCCAGGGAGGAGGGGAAGCTGGGAGGAAGCAGAGACAGGACACCTGATCCAAACTGACCAAAGAGGTATTCCATACCACGGCACGTCATGCCCAAGATGTAAACTGGGGGCAGATACCCGGAAGGGTTAGATCACTGCTCGGTCAGGCTGGGTATTGGTCGGTGGGTGGTGAGCAGTTGTATTCTCTTCCCTTGTTATTTCGCTTATCATTATTATTATTGGTGGTAGCAGCAGTGGTTTGTGTTATCTCAACCCGTGGGAGTTACATTCTTTTGATTCTCCTCCCCATCCCTCCGGGAGCAAGGAAGGGGAGGGAATGAGAGAAAGTCTGTGGCTGACTGAACTTAAACCACGCAGTGATACAAGGTAAACAATAGGTGTATGCAAAAAAATTGGGCATTCAGCTAAAGGAAGCAGACTGTGACAAGAACTTCTTCAGATGACTCCTGATTGATACTTTCACAGTAAAGGTTTTCTTGTCATTTGAAATCAATAGGCAGATTTTCAGGCCACTTTCCTCCCTGCTCTGTGTTTATGTCTAGTGTTTTTTCCGGGCAAGGCTTTAGTTTCTGTGGTTCTCATCTTTGGGTGACCAAACTGAATGACATGTGAAAGCAGTTTGCTCAGTAAGAAATAGGTATGTCCAGCCATGCAGTCTTCCTTAGTAGATTTAAGTGGAGAAGGAAGACCATTGCTAACTTAAGCACTGACCTCTACTTCCCAAAGCTTGGTGAGGTACCTGTCTGCCCTTACCTAACCTGAAAAATAAATAGATTCCAGTATTTTTAATACTCTCATTTTAAGAGCTTGCTTTACCCAGTTACTGAGATGGAAAATACAGTGAATATTGAAAGGGAGCCCTTCTCATTCCTGTCCCTTGTCCGTTGCAGTGGTACTTATGCAGCCGCATAGCTGGCAATCTCAGCATTCAGGGCTCAGGCAGAGGGAAAGATGCTGGTTCCCATGGAGACAAACTGCATCTCAGCTCTCAGGATGAACTGAAGCCAGGAAGAATGGGGATAGAGGCACAGCATCCTGCATTCTTTGTCATCCCACTGCCAGGTGTTTGTGTCCTCTTTGTGGACCATCCTCTTTGTGGACCTCTAAGGCAAAGTGAAATAGGGTGTTAGGCTGTTGCTCTCTGAGACTGTGCTGGGTTACCTGAGTGCACATTCTCTGAAGATATGGTCACTTAGAGTTGCTCATGCTGTCTTATTTTTCTTACATAGCATAAAACTCACTGAAAAAATACCCACATTTACATGCTAAATCTGCGGTCAAACTTCATAACAACTCATGTGTTAGTTCCCTGTGTCATCACAAGACTTCAGTGAGGGCACCACTTGAACGGAAATAAAGGACTGTTTAAGATTCCTCATTTTCTTTATCTTAATTATCCATCTTTAATTCATGTAATTCTATTAAAATGGATTAATTGCTTGAATTATTGTTTTTAATTCAGTAGTCCATGTGTCTCACATTTCCTCTCTTCATTTTAATTAGTATACAGCAAATTGTGGCATATAAAATTATAACATCTGAAATATGTACATTAAGTCTTTTAAAAGTAACTTTTTAATAACTGTATATGTAGGAATAGAAAATTCTCCTAGAAGGAGCGTTTATTTTAAATGTTTTTATTTTTAATGGCTAGTCAGTTGACTCACTGTGGCCTGAAGACTTCATTTTATAGTAGAGGAAATCTAAACATTGTAGATATCAGACTGTATTTGTGGCCTACAGAAAATTTACCTTCCTATGCAAGTTTGACAGGAAGCTGAACTAAGTTAACTTTAGTTAGGCAAGTAAAGCTGGAAGAGATGACACAGTTTAGCTTATTGGATTGGGGCAGAATCAGATACTTTTTGCAAGGTATTATCTGTCTAAAAAGTCTTCAGTGAAGAAGATTCTGCACCCTCAGTAGCTAGCCTTTGCCGGCACTTATCATTAAGAGTTATCTATATGCTGTTTAACTTCCAGGCAACAAACCTGCTCATGATTAAATTCCACTTTAACAGCGCCACCAGAATTTATGGTGCCTTTGAAAAAGTAGAAATAATTATAAAAGGTAATGGATTCTGTATACATTTAATATATACAATGTGATAAGCCAGAAGAGACTTCCAGGAAAAAAAATTGGCAAAGTTGACATAAGAAGTCAGAGTCAGTGAGGCAATAGAATATGGAAGTGTAAAATAGAGCAGAAAAATTTTGTACAAAATAGGTGTCATGCTTTGAGGTAACTTTCATAGCTAAACTAGTGGAAATGGGATCTGTAATCTTCCAGGAGTTCAGCCTTCTTAACTTAGCATTAACTTAAATGTATAAATACAATCACTGCTTTGGAAATTCTGAATCTCTGTCCTTACAGGTTACAATGACCTTATTTTTTGTTGTGAATGGCCACTAGCTCCCAAGATGCTTATTTCAAAATGTAATCTCCCAAGAATATATATGCATGTAGGAGATACTTAAGGTCTAAAACTTTGCAGAAACATGACTGGATTGTTCCACTGGGAATGATAGTGCTGACTTTGTTTTCAGAGTTTTCAACCTCCTAGATGTAAACAAGAAGGAACATGTGCACACACAAGCACACACATTTCTCCTTATAGCTCCTTCTACATCATTTCCAAGGAGTGCTAATGGAAACTTCATTTGAATAAAGCCAATCAAAGGAGATGTTGTCTTGAAATTTTTTTGTGCATTCTAGATTATTTACTCAGCTATAGAACAGTACATCTACTTTTAATTTAGCTTTTTCTAATCATGTAGTAAGTAATATCAGCAGTCAAAGAAAGCATTGTGGCATTTAGATAGGATTCAAAGGTCAGTAAAAATAAAAATAGTAATAACACTGCTTGAAAAAGACTTGCAGCTAATTACACTTGTACAAACAAGAACAAGACAGTAGAATAAGTACCTGCTACATTAGCTGTTTCATTTCACATCTATCATGGAGGGTCCTTTTGCAGCTGAGCAAGAGTACTTCATAATAAATTGGCTGGCATTTATTGACAAGGATCCTGCTTTAATACCAGCTCCCTCCCTATAGCTACATCTAACCCTTGCTTATTTTTTTTCCCTCCAACCATTTTATTTCCTTCTATAGGTTTACAACATATGACAAAAGCTCTTTTGGCTGGTATTATTTAGCATCATTATCTGACCTTAACTTTGATGAGCCAGAATAAACAGGCATGACCTTCAGATACAGGCAGAAGGCAGAAATTTATTTTAAAAATCAGCAGAACTGGGTTTTTGCTCTCAGAAAGGATCCTGGTAGTTCACAAGTCACTGTCAGAAGTAAAATGAGTCATATGGAGGGATTACCATCCCTGCACTTGTTTCCAAATACTACTATGACACCAAAACCTAAAAACTGCAGGTCTCAGACCCAGTCTGAGCCACCCCAGGTCAGCCATTCCTGTCTCAAACTGTTCTTGTCCAGGTTTGGGAGTTCATGGGTGTAAGAACAACTCTTAATGACAGTCAGAGGTGGTCTGTAGGGAGAACACAGAGGCCAAAACATAAGGACATAGCAAGTACAGAGCTAGGATGAGGAGATGGGGATCCCATCTATGGATGGCAGAATATCTTGTACACTGAGAAATGAGCTTTATTCAGCATAGCTCCTTCAATCTCCACATCAAGAAGTGTCACAAAATACTACAAAACTAATAAAATACATACAAATATTGCATATATTCTCAAATTATGAAATCAGGTTTAAAGGAATATAATTTAAGCACGCACACACCCCCAACCATGCATCTTTGTTTTTCTCTTAACTTCTGATTTCAAAGTTATAGGTTTTACTTCCTGCAGATTTTTTCTCTAGTCACGGAAGATAGAAACTTGTTTATGCAACTCATAAATGCAAGCTGAGACTCTTACATAATTACAGGTCTCCAAACAATATGCATACAGGAGCTGGCAAGGCTACGATGGATAATCAGTTTTAAGACACAGTAGCCTTTGAAACAAGCAGAGAATCTCATTACCCAGCTGTATAAATCCATGGCTTAGCCACATCATGAACTGTTGTGCTCAGTTTTCATCTTCCAATCTCAAAAAATACTGAGTATAACTGAGAAAGACTGAGAGTAGGGTGACAGGGATGTTCGAGACCACAGAACTATTTTAAAAAATATAGAACAGTTTCCATAGGAAGAGCAACTAAATAAACTAAATAAAAAGATAAATTAGGAGTGAGGAGTAGGGAGAGGTGGCACATATTTAAGAAATGCACAGAGACTGGTCTCTGCCAAAGCAAGAACTACAGGATAACAAGGAATAAGCAGATGGCAGACTCAGAGCAAATGAAAGGAACTGATTCCTCACATGGATGTGGGTAAACTACAGATTTTTTCAGGTGCAAAGGATCTGTATGAGTTCAAAAGATAATAAAAAAATTTCAAAAGAAAAAACCATCAGGGCTAATTATACAGACACCATCTCTAATGCAAGGAGTCCCTAGAGCTGGAAAAGTATTCTAGGGAAACATTATATTTTTGACCTTTTCTTTTTCTCTCCTCTAAGGGTCTGCTTTTGTCTGCTTTGTGGCAGGACACTAGGGAAAAAGGATACATCGATTCCATGCTCTGAATCCAAAATCCTCAGTTTGTGTTTCAGAGCTACCAAGGATTGTGAAAATTAGATGTAATCAAAATAAATCTCAGGATTTTTTCCTCTGGATAACAACAACTGAAGGTACAATGTAGAATCTGATTTAGTCTCCCCCAGTTACTTCTGTGAAATTCACAAAGTTTCTTTCTGGCCTCTGAGCCCTTTTCCCCCCCTTGCAGGACATTCTGAGCATTGCTAGGGGACCTCTAAGTGACAGTGCATGCTCAGTGGAATGTTAAAATGCTTCACAGTATTTGACCATCAAGCCTTTGCACCCATGCTAGTGCATTTCTTCTGAGAGCGATGGCAGCTTCCGTGTTTACCAGGGCACTGCTAATTCCAGCTCAAACCTCACATGAGTTCACTTTGAGCTATGCCATGGGTCCTGCATGGATCCCAGGTTAACTCACACAGCATTAGCATAGCTAACCTCCACCCAGATGATGCTAGAAGGCAAGCTACTCTTTTAAAAGCTTGTCCAGACACTAAGCTTTCGCTTTTCTAGGGCAAAAGATACTGGAGTGTTTGTATGAGGGAGAAGGAAGGCTGTGAAGAATGGACCTGATATCTGGCATAGATAAAGGGAAGAACAAGGTCTGCCTCTGGAGAAGTGGGCTCTGTGTTCATCTCAGAGGTGAAGTATGTGTTTGGGGAAATCAGTGGTTATTTCTGAATGAAGACTGGTGCTTAAGACATACATTCACATTGAGAGGTGTAAAGTTAAGAAGCAGCATAAAATTTCTCATTTCTGACTTTAATCAAAAGACTGCTTCATAATATTAAGAAGGCAATCAACCTATAAATGATGTCTTTGAAGGAATAACCATTCATTGTTCATGATAACAAAAGCATTTTCTGTGAAGGATTGAAAGAATAACCAATTAGCACACAAATATCTCTGCTGTTGTTTGCAAAAGACAGTTACGGAATTACAGTAATATATGGTATACCTGATATAAAAATTGGCAGCTGTCTTAAAATATATTTACCTATGGCTGGGATTGAGTAAGTAGATAACCTTGTGCTTAGCAGTGATGTCTGTTCCAATACTTCCTCCATCACTTCGCATCCATTTTGCTTTCAGTCTTCAGGTGCATATTGCTTCATCTAAAAGTAAGTCCCCTGATTGTCTCAGTCGGTATCTCAGGCAATATTTGCAGTAATTATGTCACTTTGAAAGCAGCACAGGAAAACAACACTGTGCCATTTTATTTCTCTTCACAGCTATCCAAACAAGATTAAAATGAATCAGAAGTGCATTGCATTCAGAGCAACACCATTAATATAAAATCACTTTAGCACAGCAAGTGCCATTGAACAACTAGCAGGAGTCCTCCTAACTAAACAAATATATTTTGCACTTCTGGAGCAATCGGAAGTGCGTAACATGGAGGGAAAAAATAGTTATCTTTAATAGCTTTAATAACTTGTATTGTAGATATTATTCTGTAATTACTTCAGTAGCTATTTTACAGAAGAGAACAGTGTTCTTAAAAATCATCACTTCCAGTGTCATCTTTCTAAGCTTGCATGGAAATTCATTCTTATCTTCTTTGCTTTTTTTAATTGACATTACTGTCTTTGGTGTCCTCTGACATGCTCCAGAGAGCTGCTGGCTGAGTTTAGGGTCTGGAAATCTTAGCTAGCTCAAATTAAATACAAAGACAAGGGGACATTAAAACTTGACCTGACTCCACACTTGCTTAAATGTGACATAAGTGTGTAAGTACTAAAAATGTGAATAGGAGCAGTAATAATCACTGGTGCCACAGAACTAGCTGAGGAACAAATTTCTTGGAGGAACATTTTTGTTGCCCTTTTTTGCACCTTCTTATTCTTGGGATACTCCCTCTAAGACTAAAGGAACTGCAATTTGCACTGTCTGCAAAAGAGAGATGTAGGTAGATAAAGATCTAAAATGCAAATACTGGTAGTAGTAACTGGTGTGTGTCTCACGCAACTCATACAAAATAAGAGAGGTATCATCAGAGGTATGAGTAGAGCCTCAGCCCGACATAACAACTAAAGCTGAATTTAACAAAATGAGTGAGGATCAGAATCAAGTGTCAGTGGCTCGTGGTTTATCCATGACAAAGATAACTGAATAAAAATAAATTCAACCAAATTCAATGGTGTTTGCCTTGTGCCTCCTTCAGAACACCTAAGTAGTATTTTTACTATAATATCCTATGATTGAGAAGTGGTCATGAATGTGTTTCATCAATGTTTTACATGGGTTTTTTCATGCTTTATTCTCCTTGTACCTTGTTAATCAGGTAGAAAAAAAATCTATATATCTGATTTATTTCCTGCTGTGTCTATTGCTTTGTTTTCAGTAGATTCTGTACAAGCAAATAAATATTGCAGCTAGTTGCTTATGTTGGAAGTTGGACTTCAAATGTATTAATTGAACCTTTTAAAGCCAGTCTAATATGCATAATGTGGTCACATGAAAAATGCAAGTACAGCTATCACATGGTGACTGGCACTGCTTGCCATTCACTTGGTTTTCAAGCTGCAATGGAAGAATGGTTCAAAATTAGGATGTACAACATTTATCAACATGATTAAAATGTAAACACCTTCTCTTTTTCTGTGAATCATGAAGGAAGTCCAAATCTTATTGTAGAAGCAAACTTAAAGACAATTTCTCATGAGATGGGTTGTTATTCACAAAGCACTTTCAAGAGTCAGCTGAGAGATGGGAACAGGAGTTTGAATTTTGTTTGCCTGTTGCAATGGGCAGGGTACTTCTGTGCCCTCTTTTCCCCATGTATAAAATAAACATAGAGCAATAATGAGTTCTCAGGTTTTATAATGCACTTACTGCTTGCATAGCACTTTAAAATATCAGGAGTAACATAAAAATAATAACTACTGGATGTATGATGGCAAATACCTTTAATTCCAGCATGTTCTTTTGTATATGTTCTATATTTTAATGAAATATAACTTGTAGTTTTTATGTAACAAGAAACAGATTACTAAGTAACATGTAAGTGAAAATTTGGCATGAAACACTCTAAAACAAAAATTTCTATCCCACAAACATATTTAAAAGATGCCTTTACAATAAAAATAAGCCATTAAAAAGTTGGCAGGGATTTTCTGGGCATAATTGCAGCTATCCTTGTTTCAAAATGCCTATAAAGTCTGACTCAACAGTACTGTAAAACTAGCATGTCTCTGCCTATAGGAAAAGCCTACTTTAAATTGAAAATTTAGAGCTGTTGTAATTAATTGTGAATTAGAAACTGCTCAATGAAAAATAAAAATAAAAAAAAAAAAACCAACAACACAAAATAAGGTTGTTTATTACATAATGGATCATTACAAAACTGCTGGGGAATCCAAAGATTTCCCAGACAGAATACATGTAGCACAAGAGAAAGAAAGATAAATAGACATATCACAGGCATAACCATGTTTTTATATCAAAACTTATATTTGTTATCATATCCTTCAGCACTGAGTCTCCTCTGGGGTTTAGTGGAGCCTACCTGGGTTTTAAAACCTTCAGCTAAGCCTTTGTGAATGTTACCTACCCTTGGAGCAAAGGAAATTTGGAAAGTCCTAACACCCTGGCTGCCCGCTGTTTAGGTTTGTGAGGAGTAATGAAGATTTGATTTGGGATGGAAATTGATTAGGACGTACATAGACCTTATAGCAGCCTTCCAGTATCTGAAGGGGGCTTATAAGGATGCTGGGGAGGGACTATTAGGGACTGTAGTGATGGGACAAGGGATAATAGGTTAAAACTTAAATAGGGGAAGTTCAGGTTAGATACAAGGAAGAAATTCTTACTGTAAGGGTGGTGAGGCACTGGAATGGGTTGCCCAAGGAAGTTGTGAATGGTCCATTCCTGGCAGTGTTCAAAGCCAGGCTGGACAGAGCCTTGGGTGACATGGTTTAGTGGGAGGTGTCCCTGCTCATGGCAGGGGGGTTGGAACTAAATGATCTTAAGGTCCTTCCCAACCCTAATTATTCTGTGATTCTATGATTCTACATGCGGTAGGTATACACGTTTGACTCTCTTTTAAACAATGAAGCAGTTTTTAACTTTAAGGGAGGTTGGGGAGGAAGGTTGTGTCTTGGGGTTTATAAACAGGCTTAGCACATATCACAGCATTCTCATGCACTCATGTACCTATGCAGGTACCCTCAGAGAGGATTTGATGTCTGTCCAAGTTTCATAAGGATGGCAGAGCAGCAACTGGAAAGGGACATACTGGCAAATGTTCATGGAATGATATAATAGTTTGGGTTGGAAGTGTCCTTAAAGCTCATCTAGTTCCAACCCTCTGACATGGCAGGGACACCTTCCACTAGACCAGGTTTCTCAAAGTCCCATCCAACCTGTCCTTAAACACTGCCAGAGATGAGGCAGCCACAGCTTCTCTGGGCAACCTGTGCCAGTGTCTCACCACCCTCATAGTAAAGAATTTCTTTCTTATGTCCAACATAAGATCAGCTGAAAACCATTAGAGATGCAACAGGTATCCTCCATCATGTTGCTGGAATTTGTGCAGGAGAACGGGAAATATTTCAAAGTATATGAATGGGAATCTAGCAGGGATTTTTACCTTGGAAAGCCTGAGTATTCAGCATTGATATTATGGAGGAACTACTCTAGATCAGATGTGGAAAAAAAGGAATTCAGTCATACTGTCCACATACCTGCAAATCAGACATGTTTCTCGAGCTTTCTGAATCTGAACCTATATATTTAGTGGAAATCTAATGACATATGGGCTTCTTGGCCATCTTTGCAATCATGTATTCATTCAGCATAATCACATTATACTTTAAGATTTAAAAAATGTGGGACTTATTCTGCTAGAACAAACTAGTACCTTAAGT
The DNA here is from genome assembly GCA_009867235.2 of Psittacus erithacus. Lineage (NCBI taxonomy): Eukaryota > Metazoa > Chordata > Aves > Psittaciformes > Psittacidae > Psittacus > Psittacus erithacus. The sequence continues at coordinate 23,651 of WYDI02000402.1, forward strand.
TCTACATCACATTGTCAGCAGTGACTTCCAAACAGGAGTTTTGCATGGAAACAGAAAGAACAAATAAAATCCTCCTCTTTTTTTCGTTTTTGTAATTTTCTCCTGTTACATAAAAAGGAGCTCCAGCATTGGTTGTGAATAGCCACCGAGCTGGAACTGCAGGGCTTATGGCTATTCTGTTCATAACACAGGTTCTGCAATTTAAAAGTGAGCAATAGACTACAGAGGAGAGTATAGTCAAACTGGGGCCAGCTGAAACGAATAGATTCCATTTGAATGGTAATTTAGAGACACCTTAGCATTGACTTTAAATGTGTTTCAGAAAGTGTTTTTCATAAGGAGGAGATGCGATTAAATTAAATTCCTTTCCAACAATAATTTACAGCTGCCTATTATAAGCTTGTGAACAGTGTCAGCGGAGATACTGAGCGCATCTCTTGCTAATTTGAACTTCTCTTAAAGATTAAAATTTCTGTATATTTGCACGGTATTATTCTGTTTCTTTCTAGCAGCACTTTCCATTCTATTCTAGAGGAACTGTGTCCTATTATTCATGGCTAATTTTAATTACTGTATCTGTAATTTCAGCCACATCCTATTTTATCACGTTGATTGTCCATTGACAATTTCCATCTCTTCCTCAGCAATCATGACAGTTATTCAGTCAGTCTTCCCACTGCAGAGTTTTCTATTCAGAGATAAAGTTTGTTGATTATTTATTTTTGCAGTAATAGTGTCCAAAACAGTTAATGTTCAGTTGACTGCACATTTTCCTCATTAGGGCGGTTATGGTTTCAAGCTGCACTGTGTAAATCTGAAAGTTTGTACAGTGAGAAACTCAATCTCCATTCTCATTCCCCTGCTCACAAAAATATGCCATTCTTGAATGCACAGTAACTCGTGCTCAGAGTCATGATCTTTGCATGGCCATTTAAAATCTAGGAAAAGAGATCTACACATGGATGTAGGAGTTCTCAGCAAACACCCTCACTCTTAAGCAAATTGTAGAAAAGCTGTCAAGGTTGGGGATTAAAACTGCCTGTTATTGACAGCTGGAAGGAAGACCATGCCTGGGAGAGACATAAGATGCTGCCTGCTTATTTTGCCATTCCTACCTGCCAGAAGCTTGCTGCTTACCTTTCCTACTCTCTGCCCATGTCTCTTCCCTGCAGTTCCCAGCCAAGCAGGCTCAAAGGAAGCAAATGTCCACAAGCAGAAAGGATATCACAGTTGTTGCAGCACCAATTGATCAGGGTCCCACCAAGCAGGACAGAATGGGCTACAGTGACTGACTCAGAAACAGACCTTTCCTGGCTGCTCATCCTGCCATGGCCTTGGCTTGTGCCTAAGAGTTATTCTCTCTCTCTCTCCCACCCTGGCTTCTCTTTCACTGCAGAATGTACATACACAGTCAAAGCACTTTTGCACCCTTTTCATTCACCCTTGGGAAATAGATTTGCCTTTCTTTTAACTTCTGCTTTTTATCTTTCTTTTTCAGAAAAGTCACAGCTACCAGAATTACAGTATGTCCCTACCCATTCCTCCAACCACGGTAGATGTATGAAATCATTACATCCTGCTTCCCTTTCTGCCCCAGGATCTGCTCTTCACTTCTAATTCTCCTTTTTCCACTTTTGTTTAGGTTCAGCTTTACTTTCTGTCTTGGTCTCCTTTCCCAACTCTGGACTTTTTCAGATAATCTTAATTTTAGGAGCAACCTTCCATTTACTATCCACACAATTCCATCCTTCCACATTTGTTCTTATAAGCTTCCTACCAGACAGCTTATTGGATCCTCGGTGCCTTTAGACCGTGGATAAATAAGTGTGAGGACCCAGTCTGGGCTTGGTGCCTTCACCTGAAGTGAAGCTTACCTCTTGCACAGATTTTTCTTTCTCACTTTGGGCAAGTCAGGTGTACTTGCAGGACTTTCGTTTATCATTTAAAAAATGGGGATAATGCCTTCTTTTCTCTTTTCTTCTTCTTCCTTGCATCTACCCTTTATTACGGAGTCATCCCAACAATTTTAGACCTGGGAGTCAAGACATCTGATGAGCTTTTATGGGGTTAATGATACTTTGCATTTCGAAATGCCTGCATGAGTGCGGAGAGTAGTGTTTCTCACTTCCCTTCCCTCTACTTACAGGGAGATACAGGATTGCTTTTGAAGAAAAGGCCAGACAGTACGGCTATGTTGATGGGAGCTGGGCCACAGCCAGCAGCTGAACTACCTGCTTGGGCTGACATCACATTAAAGCAGGGGCTGGCTGTGTCTTTGCATTTCTCCTCTCCCCACCTCAGCACACCAACAGGCCTCTGCCAGGGTGAGTCCTGCTGGTGCTGGTATTCATCTAACACAGAAGATAGAAATTATCTGGATTTTTCTAATGGGACAAGAAATTTTAAATTCTTATGGAAGTACACTGATAAATTACTCAGTTTTGTCTGCCTAATAATCCTGCTTTTTCTTTTCCTTTTGAACGGATTTTGGTATTCTTAGGCAATACACAAACTGATTCTTCACCGATGTTCTTTTAATGACAGCAAAATATAATATGCTAAAGTAGAAATAATGTTATTTAGTTACAGAGATCTGACTGAAATCAAGGGAAGGAAATGAATGAGGTGCAGAAAGGCCAACTAAAACTTCTCTTTAAATTTACCTGCTGTGAGGTGATCCTGCTCCTGATATTAATGATGGAGCTACAAAATCAGAGGATAAGATTTCTTTGATTTTTTTTAATTCCCAACAACTCACTACCCATTAGTGTTTATTATGAATGAATAACTACATCAGGCATCTACTAACTGGTTTTGGGGCTGTTGTGGTTTAAGCTTAGTCATAAATTAGACAAAGCATGTAGCCTGCTTGTTTTCCCCCCACAGCCTGTCCTTCCC
>WYDI02000404.1:0-10488 GCA_009867235.2 Psittacus erithacus
GCTTGCTGCACGCTCTTCTCACTGTCCTGAGGATCTCGAATTCAACCATCTCAGGATCGCTGCAACCAAGGCTGCCCCTGAGCATCACATTTCCTACCAGCCCTTCCCTGTTGGTGAGCACGAGGTCAAGCATGGCACCTCTCCTTGTCGGCTCCTCTACTACTTGCAGAAGGAAGTTGCTTTCCACACAGTCGAGGAACCTCCTGGATTGCTTGTGGCAGGCCATACCATCCCTCCAACAGATATCCGAGTGGTTGAAGTTCCCCATGAGGTCAAGGGCTGTTCCTATCTGTCTATAGAGTGCTTCATCCACAGAGTCCTCTTGATCAGGTGATCTGTAACAGATCCCCACAACAATGTCTCCCATCGCTTTAACCCTGACCCACAAACTCTCTGTTGACGGCTCACCTGTCCCCAGACAGAGTTCCATACTCTCCAGCGCATCCCTAACATAAATAGCAACTCCCCCATCCTCGTCTGCCGGGCCTGTCTTTTCTGAAGAGCCTGTAACCTTCCATTCCAACACTTCAGTCATAGGAGGCATCCCACCATGTGTCTGTGATGCCTATTATATCATACCCCCATAGATGTGCACACATCTCTAATTCCTCTTGTTTGTTTGCCATGCTACGGGCATTTGTATAGTGGCATCTGAGCTAAGCTCCAAATGAAGCCGGCTCATTGGCTGGAGCGGCTGGAATATCTCTGCATTGCTCCGAGCATTTATGATAGGTGCTGGCAACTGACTGGGTGTGTTGGGATGGAATGATGTCCCCCTCTCCCAACATCTAGTTTAAAGCATCCTTGACCAGCCTGGCAAGCCTCCTACCAATACTGCTCTTCCCCTTCATTGTCAGACCAGCTCCACCAGCCCCCAGTAAACCTGGCCTACTAAATTGTGTCCCGTGTTCGAGATACCCAAACCCCTGCCTATGGCACCACCCTTCTAACCATTTATTAACCTGGCCAATCCTCCTAGCCTTTTTAAGGTCCTTCCCTTTATCCTCGAGAATTGACAAAAAGACTGTCTGAGCTCCAGAGCCCCTAACCACCTCTCCCAGGGCTCTGTAGTCCTTCTTTATGTTCTCCGGGCTACTGCTATCTATATCACTGGCACCTACATGGATCACTGGAAGTGGGTAATAGTCAGTGGGACTTACTAGAGCAGGCAGCCTCTCTGCAACATCCCTGATCCGTGCCCCTGGTAGGCAACACACCTCCCTTGAGACTGGGTCAGGCTAACAGATGGGTGCCTCTGTGCCTTTCGAAGTAGAGTCCTCTACTACTATGACCTGTTGCTTTTTCCTGGCAGCACCAGTAGTGATCTTTAGCAGTGCATCAGCTGGTTGTTCATGGCACCAGTGTGTTTCCTCATCAGCCACCTGCAGGACAGCAAAACGGTTCTGGGTGGGAACAACAGATTTAGGAGGAAGCCCCTTGCTTTTAATTGTCCTCTTCCTCTTTTTTTTGTTGTTTTTCTTTTGTTATTTGTTCCCAGCTTCCTGGATTAACGGCCTCCTTTCCTCCATGAGCTACAATGGACGCTTGAGGCCCCTGCACAGTTTGGGTCTGGAGCAAGCAGTGCTGCTTCCTGTCAGCTTCCCATATTTTATAAGGCATCCAGTCATAGCAGCAGATACTGTTTACATGGCACATAGAAAATGAAACTTGATTTTGCTTCAGTCTCTAAATAAGGGTTTATGTTGAGTTTCTCATGAGAAACACAGGAACTAAAAACTTACATTAAGTATGAGAAATTTTATTCTTTAGAAAACTTGAGAACAACAGCAATACTTAGTCACTATTGCAGAAGTCTAACACTACCAATAAGAGATTAATCTTGGTGCTACAACTTTGCTACAGATTTAAAATCATGTTGTGTTGGTTGGGTTTTTTGGGAGGGGGTTGTCTGTGTTCTTTTTTGTTGGTTTTTGTTGTGTTTGGGGTTTTTTTAGTGCTAGAAACTTCCCTTCTCTTAGGTAGTGATGTTGAAATAAATTTCTTTAGACAGTGTAGACTTATTGTGTATTTCCTTCTTTTGACTTAGTGCTAATCTTGCTTACAATTCTGAGTGCTACGAGGCTGGCGGCCAACAGAAATTAGGACATGCTTTGCTTCCAGGTTCTCTTTCTGCCATTCTAAGAATGTCAGTTATGGTCAATTGCATGTTGGCTGAATTTATTTTATATTCATAAGTAATGCATGAATATAGCATGACAAATTCAGATCCATATTAGAATTCTGAATGGGAAAAAGTCTGCTACTGATTCTTTGTAACAGGCTGGTTTGGTGCATGTCAAATCAGGTTCACAAGATTCAAAATGAGGGAGGGGTTTTTTTGGTGTGTTTAATTTTTGGTTTTTTGCTTTAGGGTGGTTTTCGGTCAGCAACCAGCATAGCACTTCCATCAGTCTAACTGGAAGTAGAGCCCTGGGATTTGATGCAATTGCTTCAAAACAAAAGTTTTTGTGAGGAAAAATGTTCATATGATTACTGAGGACAACTGGCTTATTAAGAGCTTCTCTCAGCTTCTTTCTCAAAAGTGGTAACTATCCTGACTCTTGACTCATTAGTGTTGACAACTTCTTAATGAACTGTAAATAGCACAATGTCCTAGGCTTTTCTGTTTGCCTTGTACTACTGTCCTCTTGTTATTTAGGTTATGGCAATTCATTTTTCTTTAAAGATATATGAATATTTAGTGCTTTTGCCTCATAATTAGGCATCAGCCTTTAATACTGAGTTTAGGTATTTGTCAGTCTTTTCTAGCCATTGTAACTTTGCTATGAAGTACCTCCTACATTTTTAATGCGTAGGTGTGTGTTCGCCTTAATCAGACATTGAATTGTGGCTCAAACTGAAGTTTGTGCTTCAAATAAAAACTGAAAAGGCTTGATGAAGGTCCAGTAGGAGAGAGTGCTATTGTCACTGCACTGTGCAACTCAGATTTTAAGCCGAGGCAAAGCTCATCTGATGTATTTTATGTTGTTTAACTCTGAAAGTTCAAGATGCAGATTACATACTCATTTTGTGGAATGAGCAGCACTTCAAGAAAAAACAGGTTGTCCTTGTGTCCATCACAACTGGAACAGTTATGTATTCAGAGTACAGTATCTGCTGTAGTTAATTTAACTGATGTCAAAGAAGCGTTACAGAACAGTGCAAGGTTAGCAGGTGTGAACGCTGGTATTTACAAAACTAAACCGAGGCAGGGAATACTCTATGAAGTAGAACTGTTCTAAAGAAGGAATTCTTGGTTTTATTTTTTTTTTTAATTTTTTTTTTGTTTTGTTAACAAGTATTTCACTAAAAACAATTAACCTGACTAAATGAGCTCACTTGAACTTCAGAATTGCTGTCATGGCTTTACAAAGAGGATAGTGTGTATCTATTGATCAGGAATTTTAACTGTAGGCTGCTGGACCAGTGGAGCAGAGAGGACCAGTTTTTTGCTCCTCCAGCAGTTCTTTTTTCCCTACTGGTATTACCACTTTAGGATTATCTTGTTAGCCTCGATTTTCTTGTTCATCAGGTATAAACATGTAAACCTGGCCACAGCTGCATATATGTTTGCAACGCAGTAAGATTGCTTGATTGTTTTGTACTCTTCTGCTTTTGCCTTATGTTTGTTCTTATCACTGTTCTTATTACTGTACTGAAATTATCTGCATCAAAGATCTTAAGGAGAATTTTATGTTTCTTTTTGTATAGATAAGTTAATTTTGGGAAAGAGTCTCTGTTTTGAAATGTTTGAATGTTGCAGTAACTCTGGATTGAAATACAATTACGTGATCAGTGGAGCACCTACCGGTGTCGAAATACAAATCTGGTTTTAAAAAAACCACCATGAAGTCTCAAGTAGTAGACATTCCATGCTTTCTAGGTAAACCAAGGAGAGGACAAGGGACATACCACTTAGAAGCAGGTCTGACTTTTAAAAAGCGGATGATTTCTCTGTAAGCCAGTATTCATGGTAAAGAAATCCCTGTCTTTCAGAAATAGGCAATATTGTGCAAAAGGCAATCAGCTGTGAATAAGAATGGTGGTTGAGAAATCCATTTACTTTAGAAGTTATCTCAACACAAGTTAGCACAGCTTTTGTTAGTATGAAATTCAGAAGCAATGTGGGCTTAAGGAAGCTGCATATCTTGGTGGTTTTCTTTGTTTCTTCGTTTACTTGGTCTTGAATTTGCACCATTGTGATTTTCAGTTTTGTGGTGTGTTGCAAGGCATAATTGCTGGCCTGAGTGAGTGTTGGTTCTAGATATACCTTGTGATTAGATATTTTTCTTGACTTACTAGCTTTTTAGAAATTGTGAAGCTGAAACCTGATTGGGAATCAGTAGTAAAATCCTTTGTAAAGATACTCACCTGCCTATTTGATACTCAGCTGTCACTGTCAAGTTGGAAAGTGATAGGAAAATGAGTCCAATTAGGAGAAATTAACCTAGGGAAATAGTCAAGAAAATCAAGGTTCACAAAATTAATTGTTTACTAATTAGCTACTTAAAAAGCCTTTAGCAGTTAAGTGATATAATTAATAGGTTACTGTGTTTTCCTTGCCTAAGCTTCATACAAGTTCAGGCACTATTTAAGAAGCTGCTGATTGTCACTGTAAACTTAATGGAGTCAAGTAACTGTGGGCTTCTTTATTCATTTATTTATTTAAAATTTTCCTTTGGTGATAGAACCTTGTACCTGCACTCATTTGTGTCTACAGGTATTGAGAATTACTTCAGTTGTAATTACTGAAGACAGCATTTATTCCATCCACTCAAGTGCTAGGAAAAAAAGTGGGCAAAGTGCAGAACGTATTCATGGTTCAACTTCTTAAGTTTTTTGTATGTTGTAGTTCAGGAATCATGATGAGATCATGACTGCTCTGACTGCTAATGCTTTATTATAGTCCTTATTCACTGTCAAATGTTATAAACTGCTAACACCCCTCATGGACATGAGTATATACATAATGAAACTGGGCAGTTAAGAATGGAGGCTGAATATTTGAGTGATAAGTGCTATTGGCTGCCAGGGCCAAAGAAAGTAAAAAGGAGCTGAAGTATAACTTGAAACTGTTATTAGGTAGAATGAAAATAGAAATTGTGGAAATATTTCAGGACCTCCTGTGGAAGGCATGGATGATGATGAAGCATTTTTCCATGTGATAATAATTGAGGAAGTTCTTTAAATCTCAGCTGTCAAAATTATTAGCCTCATCTTTGTCTTACGTTCTCAGAATTCAATACCCTGTGTTATACAGGTGTCCATCAGCAAAATATTTTTATTGATAAAGTAACCATTAGTTTTCACTTGATCCTGTCCTGAGATCTCTCAGTTCCTGCTGTTGGATATAGTTTTTGTATTTTTTTCAGTGGAACATATAGAGGATTTGGAAGTTGCTTCTGAAAATGGGACTTTCCACTCTATGGAGAGCCAGAGTAGAGACCACTGGGGTGGAAATGTTCAGGATATCACAGATTGCCAAACGCATCAGCTGCTAAACTGTGTTGGCAGCGTCAGTCACTTCAGTGAGTGGACTTAATCCTTAGATGTAACCCTTCAAGTATTAGCTGATAATTCCATGTAGTTCTGCAATAACAGTAACAATTTTATTTTTTAAAATAAATATTGCATGTATTTGTTTGATTTCCCCAGCATCTTTGCTGCGTAAGGTTAATTTTCTCTGCAATAACACATCCTTGTTAACCAGAAACCACAGTAAAAATATATAGCTATCACTCGCAGTAATGGGATTGAAGTATAATGCTTCTTATCTAATCTACCATTTTCAAGAAGAGTTAATTGGACTGAGATTGGATGAGTGATCCTCTTTAAACAGACTTACCCATTGTAGCAATAAGTACCCCTCCACTTGCAGATTTAAAACAGGAATCTTAAAAACAGTGAGTGAAAGTGATCAAAATACTGGTTGTACTGGGTTTAGCAGGGACAGGGAATTTTTTTCACAGTACAGTGCTGTGCTTTATTTTTCTGACCAAAACAGGCAGACTCTGCAGTGTTGCTCTGTTTGTGGATTGGATAAATTATGATACCTGTAATAACCCGATTTAGGTGGTTGAGGTGTTCCACCGCAGTGCAAGATGAGTGTCACTTAGTGGAGAGTACAAAAAACCCAATTGTATCAGCAGGCACCAAAAAAAGGACCTGGCAACTATGGGAAAGTCATGGGAGTGGGTTTTCTGTTGTTCATAATTGATTCAATATGGCTACAAAAAAGAGTAACATGAATTTCCAGGTACACCTCTAGCTTTTGGGTGCAGAATGTACTATTTTTGTGCTGTTAAGCAAAGGGTGTGTAAGAGCCCTGTTGTAATAATAGAGGTGCTTTCCTTGACTATAGGAGCTGTCTACATTTGTACAGAAGATGTATTCCCAAGTAAACGTTTGCAACAACTCATAGATCAACAACATAAGCTGCGAGCGGATGTTCCAACTGAAGTCATACAGAAGATCAAATTTGGAAACAGTATTTTTGTTGAACATGCAGCAGACCTAGTAAGTAGTAACACAAATTAAGAATGTACAATTATTACAGTATAATCCAGTAACCACAGGGTGATTTTATTCATGTAGGAGACCTTACAAAAGGTTGAGTGATCTAAGATTTGTAATGAATACTACTTAATCTCTCCAATTTTTTGTTAAAGAACTATTACAGTATTTTTTTATGAAGTGTATTAAAATGTATATATTTTTTTTTTAAGAATAAATAATATAGTGAATTTTTGTAAGTCATTATGTTTATTAAAACATCTTGCCCTTTACCTGTAAGATGTCGTAGTAGAACTGGATGGGAAAATATACAACCTGAGTACTGTATTTTTGCCTTGTAAACGCCCTTTGTTGTGCTTTTCTTAAGTAGCTGTTAATATGCTCTTTATTGATAGAACATCTGAAGTTCTGTTTTCTCTAAGGCTTGCAAGTAGCATTTCTGAAATCATTCAAATTGTTGGTTTTTTTGAATTGTAGTTTACAAGTGTAAGAAGATCCTGTACATCAGTATGCTTACCACTTACTGTGTAGTCCATTCAGCAGCTAAGCTACCTTCTCCATGTCCCTTTCACTGGAAGTGTTAAACTTCTAATTGTAGTTTCTGGAAGCTACAGAGTATGTTATTTTATAAATGAGAGAACTGCCCTATACTAGTACATACATTTCTCTAAAATACCTTTAAAAGTAAAACATTACACTCATTGGTAAGTCCTGTAACTGCGCAATAGGTGGTTACAATTCATATATTGTTATATATAGATTCAGGTTTTGTTTGTGTGTGTATCCATATACATAGAATGCATTGCTGTATACAGGCAGATGACAGCAGCTGAAGTAGAAACCCAAGTCACAATTACATTCTGCATTTTCTTGCACACCAAAGTTGGTTTTACTTGCTTCATGCTGAAGAATCCAGTTGTTTGTGTATTCACTTGAAAAGAGTAAGTCTTGTACAAACAGAAGGACTACTTTCAACACGGAAGTGTTTGAAGTGCCGCATAGTTTCCTGTAGATATATCAGTAATTGAAACAAAAGAAACAACAACAACAAAAAACCCTTTTCCAGAATGGAAAGTAGTTGTGTATTCTTCAGAGCAATTCTTTCCCATCAGTTAAAAAAAAGAAAAGCCTTTGATATTATAATATTATTTAGTAAAAAGCTGCTCATTCAGTAGAATAGAATTTACTGTAACTCAGACTGGAGAATTACAATTCAACTTTAAAAGCTGTGGAATGCTGGAGGATATTTTATGTGATTTTGGATGAATGTAAGCTCTTAGCTGTGAACCTCTCTTTGATGTAAAGGGTGGCACCACTCAGAAGTGTGACCCTCACATTATTTATATTTTTTTGCCAACACTGAAATTTCTGATGGCCAGAAGCAGAGATTATCACTGTGAGCTTGGTCTCCTTTCCACTCAGCTGCTGTAGACCATGTTGTTAAAGACAAGCACCAGGCTACAATGACTTTATTATCTAATAGATGCTGAGCGCTACAAAATATTTCTTAGTTAAAGATCCTGCAACTGAAATGTTTGGTGACTTCAAAATATTAAATTAGTAAAACTTGTAATAGGGAGGGAGGGAGGATGCAAGTTGCAGCTCCTTATGTTCATTGATCAAGCCTCTTGATCAATATGGATTTGATGTAGCAACTGTGTATTTTACTGTTAATATATCTTTAATGGAACAGTAATGTAGTCTAACTTTGGTTTTAAATGTTTAATATTAGTCTTGAGTTCTCAGTGTTTCAATGAGAACCACTCTTGCAAAATAGAATGGCTTAGGATAGTAGTGTTGCGTTCTTGAGATTTGAAATGTTAGTAAACAGCCGACTCAAGTCAGAGCAGCAGATAACTGTACATTGCGGTTAGATCTCTTTATTCTTAAGATAAAAGCAGAAGATGTTTGTGAAAAATGGTTACTGGTGAGGCTTAAAGATCCACAAACTCACTTTATGATTAGAAACTCCATCAGCTTCTGTTTCAGCAACGCTATCTGTAGTTACTACCTCAATTTTACAAACAGATGTATTTGAACTGTTCTAATACTGACTGTATTTTGCGGTAGGATACCTTTCACAACTGCATTACTAAAAGGATTTCCCTGCTGCTTACAAGAGGCATGGTGCGGTTGGTGGTCATCGACTCTATTGCTGCCTTATTTCGATGTGAATTTGGAGCTTCAGATTCTGTTACGAAGGCTCGGTATTTGCAGACATTTGGAGCACAGCTTCACAGTTTAAGCACTAGATTCAGGACTCCAGTAATGTGCATTAATCAGGTATGACGTGAAAACTACTGCTTAGTTTAGAGGGACCATTCAATAAATGGTTGGGGAGGAGAAAATTTGTGTATACAGATATCTTGGTGTTATATTTAACATTGCCAACTGAATATCATTGACAGATGGAAACTAAAGCTTGCTTAAACTGGTGTACTTTAAACTAGTAACTGTTAACTTCTCAAAGAGTATAATTTAAGCTTTTTTAGACTGTTAATGACTTCAAAGGCTGACCATTAAAGCTAATGAAAATAGATATGTATAGCAACTGTGCCAAGCATCTAACTAAAATAACAAGAGTTCTTAACACTAGCTTCAAATGCCATTGCCAGCAGGATTCCTTTGGGAACAGTTATATTCCACATACACAGGAGGCAGTGAAACACCAGGGACTGTGCTGCATTTTTGTGAAGCTCAGCACTTCCGTGTAACTGCCGAGATTAGTAAAACATTAGAATTCATGCAACCAAAAAACCCCACAATAGTACTAGTAGAGTAATAGTCTTTTGAGAATACTAGCCAAGATGCTACATCTGTCCTGTAGAAGTGGCATGCTACTGATCACAAATCAAAGCAGCATGTGCATGCTGGAGAAAAAGCATTGACACTTGGAATGTGGCCTCAGAAAGGGATAAGTAGATGTGCAGGCAATCCACTACTGGGAAACTCCCTTTCCAGTGGGCTCCTCCATCCAATGAGAAAGTACTAAGCCCTGAAGTTTCCTCCTCACAGCAGAGGAGAATGGGGTAGGAACAAAAATTGAACTGAAGAAGTTACAAACAAGAGAATTTTATATAAGGAAGAAAGATATTCTAGAAACATCAAGTCAACTGTTACTCGTTTGATTTGTTTCTAGGAGTAGTTCTGGAATTATGGAATGGGCAATGTGTAAAACCTTATATTGACTACCATAACTGGAGGGGAGTGTATTGGAATTCATACACAGCAGTAATTAGAATAGCTTTCAGGCATGTAGTGTTTTTCTTTTCAGTAAGAATCCCATTAAGATTCAGTAGGATTTAAATTTCAGCCTCAAGTTACTCCTAACGTTTTAACCAATTTTATTTTTCTTTTTAGCAATTTAAACATCTGGTAGTAGTTAAATTCATATAAGCTGTTGCTAGCTAAATAGTTGTAGTACTGTAAACTAAGTTATACCTCACAACTCCCTTTTAGTTTGCCTGGAAAGAATAAGGGTTTTCTAACTTGGCTTAACATGTGATCCAGTAACTTGGGTTTTCGTAGCTTCATTCCCTTCCCTGTCCTTCTGCTTGCTAAAAACCAATGCATAACTACAGGTCAACTTCAACCGTTGTTTTTCTGTTTTAGGTGACTGATGCAGTGAGCGAGTCAGAAGCTGCTCAGTGCGGTTGTAGGTAAGTCATCTGCAACAGAAATGTAACTGTCATACACAGCAGCATTTAACCACTGTATTTTTTATAACTCCAATATAATCTACCAGAGTGTGTTAAGAGTGGTATGCATTTACCCAGCATTGCTGCATTTGCTGGAGATCAGCAATAACTAATGTGCTGTAAAGTGGAAGAAACTGTCATATACACTTACGTGGTAACTCCTCATCAGCAAGTTAGGGGGAAGAAGTTAATGGCTGTTATACTTGCTTATGCAAGAGTATTTTTGCCTCTCCTCTCTGACAGCTTGTCTTTGAAAGCTGGGGATGGACTTTTTACA
>WYDI02000406.1:0-12713 GCA_009867235.2 Psittacus erithacus
ATGGGGCAGCCACAGCTTCTCTGGGCACCCTGTGCCAGGGCCTCACCACCCTCACAGGGAACAACTTCTGCCTAAGATCTCATCTCAATTTTCTGTCCAGAGAAGTTCTTTTGATGGAAACAGTGAACAACTGCACAAGTAGAAGCAGAGCAAAAGCTACACCCGCATGGTGTTGATTTGGTTTAGGAGCAAAAGCATCAAGTAGTAAAACAAGTGGAGAAAAGAAGGATACAGCTTTTCCAAGTGACCCTGCCAATGCCTCTTTGCCTTCCAGCAACGACGACTGAGCAGAGAAGCGAACTGCTCACAGGGGTGACTTTTCCAATGTGCACTTTTGATTCTTGTGGTATTGGTCTGAGGGAAATAAGCCCATGACTTTGTAGGATAATTACAGCACAGCGGGCACACCGGCTTCAGGAGTCCTTGGGGTGGCTGTCTGCTGGCTGAGCACTGGGGCTGGAGGCAAGGGTCAGGCAGTGGGAATTGCTGTAATGTGGCCAGTGCTTGCAATGGAGATGACCCTGGGGCATGCAGAGACCCAGGGGATTTTGCTCATCTTCATATCCCTCTGAGAAGCTCAAAACAAATCCCTTTGCTTCATAAAGGCCGTGCCAAAAAAGCCACTTGCTTGCAAACACCCTTGGGAGCACACTGAGCTGAGGGTCAGGCACTGCGCCTGCTGCAATGCAGGTCTGAGGGTCCTCAGAGAAAGGACAAGGATGGCACAAGGGGCAGATGCAGACAAGATGCTGGGAAGGATGAAGCACAATCAGTCACTAGCACATGTGCTGTAGGTCTGTTGGAGCAGTGAAGGGGGGCAAGGGAGCATGTGGAGTCTCTTTCTGGGAGAGGAGGTGGATGTTTAGCTCCCCCCTACTTTGCCTGTGTGCTGCCTGTGCCTGGCGGGGTTCTACCGTGTCAGGGTACAGTGTCTGAGCCCCTGCTGGAAGAGTCTTTTCCATGCACTGAGGCCAAAACCAATCATTCTAGAGCAGAGGGATGAGGTCAGGCCCAGTGATGGAGAGGGGGGTTGGGCACTGAGTGCTCTTGGGGAATTTGGGCTTGAGGGAGCCATCTCAGGTGCCTGGGACACCCACAAAGGGTTAGGGTTAGGAAGTGGTAGGCTCAGATCAATAGCAGCACCTCTTAACTCACCAGGTCACTAAGCTGTGAGCATCTGTGGGGAGCTAAATTTGCGCACAGGCTCAGAAGCAGATCACAGACTTCCCTAGAAGAGAAACTCATTGCCACCTCCAGCTCAGGAAGCCTCAGAGCTGCAAAGATCAGGGGGACAAGTGTCATATCTGAGCCTGACCCATCCTCTTCAGCCTCCCAGCAGATGTGGGGCAAGGGGAGTCAGACTCCACCCCTGCCACCATCCAGGGATGCTCTGCAGGTCTCTCTGGTGACCTCAGCTGCACAACGAACCCTGTCGGTCCCGTGCCTTGTTCCCAGTCATTGTCAGCAGCTACAGCAGCTGAGTTCATCCCAGTGATAAAGATAATCACGAGGCCAGAAAAGAAAGCATGCAGATCTTACATAACCACAAATCCGAGCCCAGCTCCTCTGACACATATATTATTTGCAATGTCTTAGATAACTCAAGCTTAAATATTTCAAACAACCTGCTCCCTTGCCATTATTCTCTTCCGCCTCGATGGGCTACTCAACATGAAAGCTGGAGATATGGAAGCAGGCGAGGAGCAGGGATGACCGAGAATTGATAATGGCATTAATATTTATAGAGTGCATTCTTGTTTCACCCTCCTAACAGCCCTGAGGGATAGGGAGAGATGTGCAGGAGGCATAGCCTGGGCAGATGATGCTGAGCAAGGTAAAGCTCAGTCTGGGCTGCCCGCTCTGCTCAGGATAGCAGAGTTATCCTGCATGTGAGATGAACTTCCTAGCTAAAAGGCAGATTAGGAGGTGTAAACCAGCATTTAACACAGCAGTTTGGCTTGGGAAAGGTGCTAGGGGGTGTAGAGAAGGTCTGAGCAGTCTGCCAGGTTGGGTGAAGAGCTCATAAGGAGCCAGCAGATTCCCACCCTATTTAAACATGTTTAAATCCAGCTAAAGCAGGGAACTCCCTGCTGCAGGACACCAGGGATGCCGCCGCTCAGGAAGCAAACAGGCAATTCACAGGCAAAAAATACCCCTGAGCCCATTAAACACGAACTCATCTCCTCTGCAACTGGTACAGTTGCACTGGTAACACCGGTAACGAACTCACTGCAGGCTGGGAGGCAGAAATATCTCCGTGTGTTTCCCTTATTCCTATGACCTCCCTTCCCATGCCCAGGTAAAATAAGACCCTGAAGTGCTCTGGTGCAGCTGCTCCTGGGGGGGGTGACAGCAAGCAGGCAGACATGCTAATGGCTTTGAGTAACACACATGGACCTCTCTGTCCCACAGCACAGCACAGGGATAGCTGGGTTGATTTGGATCAGGGCTTACAGAAAAGATACTGCACAAGCGCGTCAGATCCACATTCCTGGTCGTGTTAAAGCCACCTCAACGGGGCACTGAATAATTCAGTCCTTAAAAAATTAAGGACAGTGTTTCTCAGAGCTTTATTGGCTGCAGCCCTGATCAATCCTGCCACAAATTTTGCTGCTTTTGTCCAAGGACTATTTATTTTTCATGAGCCCAACTTTGCGAAGGCTTGTGCTGCTGTTAGCCAGGGCTGGAACTGGACCTGTGAGACCCAAATGGGACAACAGATGAGGATGCTGCTGAGGAAGCACCAGTGGGGATGTCAGACCTCACAGCAGGACAAAGGCAATTGGTGACTGAAGCAGATTCAAGCTCCTGGAGAGGTTCCTTTCTACCATCACTGTTTTTCTCTTCCTGGAGGGCTTCATGCCTCAGTTTCCCTATTCAGAAATCCTACTCTTTCCAGTGAATGCAGTTGGGTCCACACAACATTTAAGGTCTACCAGATCTTCCAGCTTGTGCATGGCCCCTTCTCTGTAGGCTTGCCCTGCGCAATGCTGCAGCCTCTGGTGATGATCTAGTGCCAGAGACAGGGGACAAGATGGATGGTTGCTCAGCTCAAGACAGTAGGTCCCATCCTGTCCCAGCTCGCTCCATCTGACTTCCCAGCACCATCAGAGTGGGAGGGCTCCAAGGAAATGCATCCAGCAGTTAAAAGGAGTTTTTATAATGGCAGAGACAGGGAAAGTGGGTTTTGATGTGCTCCCAGGAGAAAGAATGTCTTCCAATTGCTCTGTAGAAATGCCCAGTGGATCTTCAAAAGTCTTGTTGAGGGAACCAGATCACACCCACCACTGGCCACAGCGCCACTGGAGACCTAAGCTCATAAAGCCCAGGAGGCACACTGCCAGAGAAAAGGGTATTTTGTGCCTCCTTCGAGGAAAATCAGCCTGTCTCAGACAGGTTCTGCTGGGGATGGAAAGCTCAGCTGGAAAACCACCCTCCAGCACTGAGCATCTTTGCACCAGCATCAGCACAGCACACTGTCCCCAGTGCCACAGCCACGGGACCTACACTTCCCATGCTTTCCACGGTCAATGAAGTGCCTTTTCATAGACTTCATGGAAGACATTGTCTTCAGGAGAGACATGGCCATGAAGAGGGGACAACAAGAAGAGGACGGATGGTGGGTCAGCAGAGCTTGCCGAGGAGGAGACAACATGTGAAACCTTCAAAGCCATGCAGGATCATGATCTATGAGCGAGCAGGTCAGAAACCTCCTCAGAGGCCACTGCTGGGGGCGTCCCAGATTTATTACAACTACTAGCGCTATACACCTTAGTCTGCATGACTTGATCCTCCGGTAATGAAGAGACAGGCAAATCCAGCAGCAAAATGACAATTGGTTTAAAAGGATTTTTCCATCACATGATCGAAATGCAGCTCCGGGGTTGGATCCTGATAAGGGATTTGTTCAGTCTGGCCCTTGGAACATGTCCTCCATCACACTCTTCATCCGCAGCACAGTTTGTCCCAAGTTCAACTCAAAACCAAAGAATGAAGCCAAACTCCACACTGGGAGATGGAGAGCTTTATCCCGAAAAATACCCAGACCTCACACACAAGAAAGGACCAAGTTATTATCAAGAGCACAAGATCATAGAACCATAGAATGGTTTGGGCTGGAAAAGACCTTAAAACACATTTAGTTCCAACAACTGACTTCTTCCTCAGATCTCATCTAAATCCCCTCTCTGTCAGGTTAAAGCCATTCCCCTTGTCCTGTCCCTACAAGCCCTTGTCAAAAGCCCCTCTCCAGCTTTCTTGTCGGCCCCTTTAGGCACTGGAAGCTGCTCTAAGGTCTCCCTGGAGCCTTCTCTTCTCCAGGCTGAACAAGCCCAGCTCTCTCAGCCTGTCTTCATTGCAGAGGTGCTCCAGCCCTTGGGGCATTTTCATGGACCCACAGATGCTCATGGACTATTTTAAGTGGCCCATCTGTTGCTCTAAAAAGCAAGGCTGTTCGTTAGTCAAGCAGCAGGAGGTGATGAGATGGGAGACGGCACTTCCTGGGAGAGCACATGGCCTGTGGGAGCAGCCATGCCCTGCGGGATGCTGCTCCTCTCCTCCAGGACCCTGCCTGCCTCCGGGGATGCTGGCTTAGCGCAGGCACAGCTTTCTCCCTGTTTCTACTCGGTCCAGGCAGCACATCAGCTCCTCAGACCAGGATTTCCAGCAAGGGCAATTCTCTCCAGCTGGAACATTAAATCTGCATTAGGCTTAGTCATGCGTGCCTGGAGTTGCCACATCTCTGCTGACCTGCCAGCGCCTGTGAGCACCAGGTTAAACAGAACAGAGGCATTGGCTGATCCATCTCGTGGTGATGTTCTCCACAGGCAGAAGTGAGCGCCGAGGGCAGCAGCACTGACGCCTGCAGGCTCCTTCAGCATCTTTAACTTGATTGTGCTGGAGCCTCTGTGCTCAGCCCTACCACTGCTTGGAGGCAGCCCAGGGAAGATGAAGCTGACGGCAAACCTCTGTCACTGCTCTGGTGGGAATGTTGGCATTGCTCAGCTGCCAGGGATGGGGCAGCCACAGCTTCTCTGGGCACCCTGTGCCAGAGCCTCACCACCCTCACAGAGAACAACTTCTGCCTAAGAGCTCATCCAAATCTCCCCTCTGTTCAGGTTAAAACCATTGTCCTAACGCTACGCACATCAGGGGTGCAACCTGCACATACACGTGGTATTCTGTACCAGAGCACAGCCTTTCCCCAACCGCGTCCCCTCCTCAAGAACTTCGCTTATCCCCAAGGAGGCTTTAAAAGCTTCACCCACATCATACCTCAGTGAGGGTGGAGGGGAAGGTCACCTCGTGCAGGTAGAACTGGGGCACGCACTGGAAGGTGACTGTGAGCACGACGCCCAGGCAGCCCAGGTGCAGGCGGGCAGCCTGGAAGATGTCTGCATTGATGGACTCTGAACACTCCAGGATCTCCCCCGAGGCCGTCAGCAGGGTGAGTGCTACAACCTGCAAGAGGAGAGCGAAGCTTCAGCAAGGGTTCAGTGTGCCCCATCTCCATGTCCCCTGCATCCACCCCAAAGCTTAGGGCTGGGGGCCAGGCAAGAAGATACCCATAGAGGCACTTTCTGCTGAGCTTGGCTCCCCCAGCCCATTGATGTAGTGTCATTAAAGGACTCCTCTCTCTGGGATACACTGGAGAAGCTATCAAATAAAGAAGTGGAACTCCCCTGAATTCACTTCACTTCTCCATAACCAGCAATGGAATTGCCATGTGGGAGCTATGAGTGGAGGATTTTTATACATATCTAGTTGAAAACGGACCTGAGCCTTGAAGGGATTTGGTTTTGGGAGGCTCCAATACAAGAACTGCTTTCCCTGTGGTACAGAGTTTATTCATCAGATTAGAAGACCATAAAGCACAGGGACAGAGGAGTTTCGAGCTGGATTATGTTTTGACTGACAGATAAGGAGGTCCCACTGTTCATGGGGGGCTTTGGGTTCCCTATAACAGCTCCACCCCACGGGGGACAGAACCCCACCAGACCCAGGCCATGTGATAGGATGCTGATGTCTGTGCATCAACACACTCCCAACTTGTGTCTCACCTGTGTGGGGAGGATGCCATGCTTGATGCCAGTGTTGTGTGTTCCTGTCCCGATGACACCAGCTGCTGCCACCTCTGAAACAGCTCCTAAGCTGGAAGCAGATGAAGGGGCTGGGTGAGGACCTCAGTGCATGGGACACAGTGTGGGGCACAGCACACCATGGCAGGCATTACAACATGAGCAGACCCTACCCAACAAGAAGGGTCTTCCACCCTTCAGAGTACCCCACAGCAATGGGTGGGTTTGTTGGCCATGTGTGCACATCTCCATAGGACATATCCATTGGACATATGCTGTAGTCCATGGGGAGGAAGAGGCAGGTCACCAAGGTGAACTCAGCTGTGTCCCATCTCACAAGTCCCTATCTCTCCCCATCAGCCTGGAGTGACTCACTGGGGTGCAGACATCCCTCCCATATTCATTCAGAGGATGCAGGGAGGAACCTGGGTTTACCCAAGAAACATCAGGTAACATGTGGAGCAGGGCTGGAGGCAGCATCCAGAGGCTAATTCTGCGCACCAAGGTCCACTCCTCCAAACATGGCCATGCGAACACATGGGGATGGTAGAAGGATAAAAGGTCACTTCTGTCTCCTCTTCTGGGGACACCAGACATCCCAAAGCAATGCAAAGCAAAAATTATCCCATGCCTCCCAATAATATATCCCAGTGGCTAGTTGCTGTTTGCCATCAAAAACTCATTTCTAGCCTAGTTTTGTCTGCCATCAGCCTCCTCTGCCCAGAGCCACCTGCAGCCAGCCTCTGCCCCATGTAAGATATACCTAGGAAGGCTGCTCTCATCTTTAGGAGACAGTGCAGTTTTCCTTCTCACCACCCTCACAGGGAACAACTTCTGCCTAAGAGCTCATCTCAATCTCCCCTCTGTCAGGTTAAAGCCTTTCCCCCTTGTCCTGTCCCTACAGGCCCTTGTCAAAAGCCCCTCTCCAGCTTTCTTGTCAGCCCCTTTAGGCACTGGAAGCTGCTCCAAGGTCTCCCTGGAGCCTTCTCTTCTCCAGGCTGAACAAGCCCAGCTGTCTCAGCCTGTCTCCAGAGCAGAGGTGCTCCAGCCCTGGGAGCATCTCTGTGGCCTCCTCTGGACTTGCTCCAACAGTTCCACATCCTATTGGAGGGTTGGTGTGGGAATAATAGTGTTGGTGTGGGGATAAAGACTCCCCTTGTACAGCCTCCTGCTCTGAGGAGGATCAGTGACTCCATCATGGAGGGACTTGACCTACAACCTGCGGGCCCTGGTGGAAGACCAGATCTTGAAGTAAACACCCCTATTATACAGTAAAAGCTCTTCAAACATCCCTGTTTTGCCATGTCCTAGCAGTTGATCTGTGCCAGGACACCTGGGAGGATGTCCAGGGATGGCCTCATGCGTGTGCCCGACTCACTTGGCCAGTGCCAGCCCATGCTTTCTCAGCTCCACGTTCAGATCTGTGAGGAAGATCCCACCTTCCACTGTCACTTGCTGCTTCTCCTTGTCTACCTGCAACACATGGGATGGGAGAGGGGAATGTCACACATCTCAGTGGAGAAACAGCCTATGAGAAACACCTCTGCTCTTCTCAATGCACTTGATAACATCTGGACAGGAGAGCCACATACGAGAGACTTGCCCTATCCTGATCTGCCACCTCTCTCAGACCTTCACCCAACACAAACCTGGCCCGGACCCCGCTCCCCTTTGCTCTTCCCAGTGCTTGGGCTGTGTAATCTCTCCCATAACTTATGGATGTTGCAAGGGAGAAAATATCCTCCAGCAAAGCTCTGTCTTCTGCTCTGCCTTCCTGCCCTTCCCAGCCAGCTTCAGCCAGCTCCTGGTGGAAGGAGGTCTTATCATTAGAAGCTATTCCATCCCACTCCCCACAGACAGAGCTGTCAGGGAGGGAGCTGTTCCTTAATTACTCATTGCTGTTAATTACCCACTAGTGATCCAGCTCTCAGAATACACTGCTAGGGGTCAGGATTTCTTCAGCTGCACACAGACACACACACGCATATGTATGCTCAAGTGCATGCATGCACACGCTACAGGCATGCACACACGTACCTGTGCATGCACACATGACACGCAGGTACACATGCATGTACAGGGTCAGTTCTCACACTCCTTATAACCTGCCAGCCATGAAGCCCCAGTGAAAGCCCAGTGTTTTCCCCAGGGAAGTGGTGACTCCCCAGCACTGGACATGTTTTAGCTTCAGCTGGACAGGGAGCTGGGCCATCCAGCCTAGGTCATACTTTGCCTAGAAAGGTTGGACCCAGTATTCTTGAGGTCCCCTCCAGCCTGGGATTCTATGATTGCTGTCCCTACACGCTGGAGGTCTGGATGCAAAGCAGGAAGAGCTCTCCCTCTCAGCAGCTCTCATTTTCCCGGAGTTGTTCAGGGTATGATCCAATGGCAGCCCGGAAGAGCTGTTTCCTTCCCAGTGTCATCAAAAGGAGAAACACCCCACTTGACACAGGAACATCCAGCCTGTCCTTGCCCGCCTGCTCTCTCTGCCTAAAGCCTCTTTGCAAGCCTGCGCCAAGAGCTGATCCTGCCAGGTACCTCCTCCCCATCCATCAGACTGTGCTGCGATGAGGACAAGGTGCCAAGGTTAAGCTCTTGTTGAACACACACAGGGAAGACATCACTTTTTTGCCTCTTTATAGCTGCCCCATAGGTTTCCAATGCTTTTACACTGGGAGAATGTGCATTCCCCACTCTTGCAGCAGCATTTCAGGGTCTGGTTTGTAAAAACTCCTGTCTGTGAGGAGAGGAAAGCCTCCCCATCCTTTCACTTCCCATGCTGGGAATGACAGCTTGGGTGCAATTCCTTCCAGCCCTTGGTGGCTGCAGGAACAGACGTGCCACCACACTGAAGAGCCACCACACCACCTCCAATAAGCCAATCTCACCTTGAGGACCCTGTTCATCTTCCCCATCTGGATCATGAAGTCATCGGTGCAGGCAATGTCTGAAGGAGAGTGACCACCCCCCACCACCTTCACCCTCTTGTTCCGCTGCCTGGCCATATCCAGGATCTGCAGAGACAACAGCATCCAACATCACCCTCATCGCCATGTGCTAAGGGCAGTGGCAGAGGCACTGTGAGATATCCCAAGCTAAAACCTCACCCATGGCTGACATCCATTTACTTGAATAATTTGTCATCAGGGGCTAAAACCACCCCTGGACCTCTCTTAAGACAGCCCTTAGGGTCATCCTTTTGGGGTTGGGCTAGATGACCTTTAAAGGCTCTTTCCACCCCAAACCATTCTATGATGATCCCAGAAGAGGTAATGACCACCCTAGGGTGACAGAGGTGACAAAAGTGACACAGGAGTCCCACTCCTCAGTATGGCTGCTAGGGCAGGCAGGGGACCTCAGCAGGGTGCCAAATGCTGATGCCCAAGGATCAGAGTCCAACTGGGGCCAGACATGCTGGTTTTCTGCATCTTTTTGATGCATCTGAACATGTGCAGTTTGTTAGAATGGGCCATCTCCTGGGGCTAAGGGCAGGACAAGTGCTGTCAACCACCTGTGACCTCTCTGACTGAACATGATGGAGCATCGCAGACCTTCCCAGCCTTTCCTCCTCTTCATTTCTAATAGGTTGTCTCCTGGAACCTTACCTCCCGGATTTCCTCCACTGAGGTGGGCTGGAAGTACAGCTCTGGAGAGGAGCCATAGGTCTTGGCCCAGTTCTGGAACTTGACTCCTCCCTGGCCGTGAACCTGGACCATAAAAAGAGCTAAAGCAGAAGAAAGGAAGTGCCTCCCCCCACAGCCCATCCTTTGTCTGCCAAGATCACTGTACAAGATCCAGGTTTCCCAAAGGGTTAATTATTTATGGACAGAGAGGTTCATCTCAAGCCCTTGAGTCTGTACAGCGGAGATGTGTCCATGTGAGTAAGTCAGAGTGGGCTTCCTTTGCACTAAGGGGGAATGCTCACCTAGCGTGGGGTTGCCCAAGCCCCAGAGAAGATGGTGTAGCCCCCTGTCCAGGCAGGATTGGATCCAATGTGCTGCCACACCATGTCTCCATGTCCCACCTTGGCTGCAGGGGATGATTTATTCCCTTGCTACCTCCAGTGGTATCCTTCTTCCAGTTCCCTACAGCCCCCTATCCATCAGCAAACCCACACCTTCCACCTTCCTACCCAGGCTCCCTCCTCTGCCCCCAAGTCATTTTCCTTCACCCCATCTCTATGATGGATTCAGTTCCCATTCAAAGGGCAGAACCACCAAAACCTGGCCAAACTTTCCCAGCGGTGCAGAAGGGGCTCTCTCAGGAGTGTCTACAGCATCCTTCCCCTCTGCCATCACCTTCCTTCACAACCCCAGCCCCCCGAGGCAGCTCAGGGACAGTGGATGGCCCATTACCCAGCCCAGGGAGGTGACACTGCCCGGGGCCAGGGCCATCAGGAAGCTATTGCAGATAGCCCAGATAGCAGCAGGGAGCGAAGGGGGTGAGGGGGATGTGGGGCTGGGGCTGCCTCACAGGATCCCCCGTGCAAGTGAAAACCCGGAGCTGGTCTCTGGGCCGGAGTACAGAGCTAGAGACAGGGAAAATGGAATAAAAACCCAAAGGAACAAAATTGAGGAAGCAAAAAATCCATGGGTGCGCAACCTGGTCTAGTGGAAGGTGTCGCTGCCTTTGGCAGGGTGGTTGGACCTGCGTGGGCTTTAAGATCCCTTCCAACCCAAACTATGCTATGATAAAACACTCCTGCACAGCAGCCAGAACCTGGCCTGATTTATCCAGGGAATCCATTGTCTTTCCTTCCCTCTCTCTTTTCCTATTTCTTGCCATGGTGATATTAGTTATTAAACCCATATCATAGATGGTAACAAAGCCACATCGCCCTGGTCACAACAAATAGCTCCACTCTGCCTGGACCACCCTTCCCACCCCAAAACCTGAGAAAATCCCCTCTTGGCTTTTCCTTACCATCCTGTCAGCCTCTCCTCGAGATGCTGCTGGAGTGAGTGGGTTTCCAGCTGCTCCTGAACCTGGGACAAGGGGCGATCCTGGCCAGTGCAAGGCTGGCAGAGCTTGGTCCTGCCCTGGGGGTCAACAAGGATCTTCCCTCCAGGCTGGAAGGATAATGAATAACCTTGGGGTTTGCCTGATTCCTTAGGGGAGGAGAGGGGCTGAGCCTTTCACTCCTGGCTGGCAGAGCAAGATCCGGGCATGGATTTGAACCTGGGGTCTTGTGTCCTGCAAGGACACTGTAAATTGAGGGGTTTGGGGAGAAGCTGCTTCCCTTTTGGGGGTCCTGGCCTTGGAGCAGCTCTCCTGAACCTGCTGCCTTCGCACTGGGCACACTGGGAAAAGGGAGGAATAGGCAAAAGGCCCTGCCAGGTCCGGGGGGACCCAACAGCGGAAGCGGGTGGGCTTCAGGCAGCGAGGGATGCAATGGTCTCGCTGCATTGCATCACCATGTGCAAAACAGGCACTGGAGGTCTTTGCTCTCTGCCTTGCAAAGAGCAGGATGCTTCACACCTGGCACTCCTGCCTTGCACCCCAGAGTTGCTCTGCGGTCCCACTGGGAGCAGAGTGGAGGACAGGATCCACCCGGGTGGTGGGTCTCAGCTGAAGGACGGGCAAGGAGTCGCACTTTGCAGGAGCTCTGCAGCGCTCCGTGGCTGTGCTTTGGTGATAAGCAAACCCTTTCCCGTCCCTCATTAACGAAGGGATGATAACGATTTTTCTGAGCTGGCTACAGAGGCAAGGTGACCTCGGGGAGCACTGCTACAGGTCCTGATCGGGCGGTGGTACTGGGCAGGGAAGCACTGCTGCAGGCAGCTGCCTTCACGCGGCCATGGATGCTCTTGGAGACCCAACTTCTGCAGCACAATCACAAAGCAAGGAGGGGAAATTGTTTCTTAATTACAGAGCAGGAGCTATATAGACTGCGAAGGACCCCCCAGCATCTCCAGCAGCTTTTGCCATGGGTGTTCCCATCCGGCTTGAAAGCCCCTTGACTTCCTGACCAGCCTGAAACCCTGCTGGGTTTGCAATGCAGCCCATTAATGAATAATCCCCCAGCACCCCTTCAAGCCCCGATAGACGACAAGGGCAACAGCTGACTGGGGTCAGACGGTTCTGTGCCTGCCCAGCAAACAGCTCCTGGTCTAAGTGCTGTGCAAAGGTCACCAAAACCTCCAAAAAACACCCCTCAAGGGGTTATTCATTAACAGTGAGGGGTGCAGGGGATGCAAACGGGGAAAGCACAACTCATCCGCACTGCCTCAGCCTCTGCCAGCTACCAGCTGCATCCAGGAGGGATGTCGCAGCTCGGCTAATTAGAGCTGAACGGCAGGGAACAATTCAAAGGATGAAAGTAAAGAAAACAGCAGCGTTTTGCCAGGTGTGGGTGCTGTTTGTGAATTTATTTGTGAATCGGTGAAATTTTGGTGGGAAAAAGAATGGAGTGGTCTGTCCTGGAGGGACCCAGGGAGCAAGGGTAGCATCCAGACTGGCGATGGATTCAATCACCCAAGTTCATAGTGGGGATCAGGAGACCAGTGGTCAGTTCTTGTAAATCCTGTGGTGTAAATGCTGGGCTGGAGCACCTCTGCTCTGGAGACAGGCTGAGAGAGCTGGGCTTGTTCAGCCTGGAGAAGAGAAGGCTCCAGGGAGACCTTAGAGCAGCTTCCA
>WYDI02000412.1:0-48291 GCA_009867235.2 Psittacus erithacus
GTTGAGGACACCAGAACTGCACACAATACTCCAAGTGAGGTCTCACGAGAGCAGAGTAGAGGGGCAGGATCACCTCGAGTACATTCTACTTCATATATCAAAACTGTTTTCTCTTTAGTAGTTTAGTTTGTTTTAAAACTTATATATACCCTAATATAGGGACTCAGGTGGTAATGTTACTGCCTCTGTAAAATTTTTTTCAGCTTTTTATTTTTTTATATGTATATACAGACTAATTCTTTCACGTGTGCTAAGAGCTTCTTAAAAATAAAAATAAATGATCCCTTAAATTAAGCCTGAATCTAGATTTTATTCAGGATCAAATCATGAATAAGTTGGTGTTCAGGTCTGGCAGCTGTAAGGCCTCATAGATTTTTTTACACTCTGTTTTCTAAAGCTTGCACTCGTAAAATTCCAGAAAGCAAAGCTATTTGGAACTGAAGGCGTACATTTCAGCTAATCTCTACTGTAAAATATAGCTGTCCTGTGTAACAGAATGCATCTTGTGTTGAATTCCTAAAATCTCCTTGATTTAATCTTCCCATGTGATCTGAAGGACAGCTCATGTGATCTTCAAGGCCAGGCTGGACAGAGCCTTGGGTGACATGGTTTGTGGGAGGTGTCTCTGCCCATGGCAGGGGGTTGGAACTGGATGATCTTAAGGTCCTTTCCAACCCTAACTATTCTATGATTCTATGATCTCAATTTCTTATCAGTAAACATTGTAATAACTGATAAGTAGATATGAGCAGATATTTGCACATCATTTTGTTATCCCATACACATGAAATCAATGGTGGTAGACTTCCTGGTAGTACTGCACATTATTTTTCACATAATGAAAATGCATTCTGAGTTATTCCACACACCTCAAAAAAATCATCATTTCCAGAGTTCCAACAACTAGCCTCTTGCCCTGTAGGTCGTCTGAAGTGCAGCATGGTGCAAATGATGGCTTCAGAGAAGACTCTACTAGTTAGTACTTCTATTGCTCCTGCGGGGGCGAGGAGTTTGTGTGTCTGCTCTTGCAGATCTACTCATAGACAGTACTTGGAGGAAAGATCTCACCTACAAATAATGCTCTGACTTAGAAACTGATCCAGTTCTTGAAACTGTTGTCGTATCACATTGGCTTAGGCGGGTGATATTTTCAGTTCTTTCTTCTACTGAATTCTATTTTTTCTATTTTTTTTCTTTTTTCTTTTTAAATCTCTCTTTCCATGAGAGCACTTTTTAGTCATGCATTAAATGATTCCTGGTTAGACAGTGCTTTTTCACAGATAGGACATTCACCTCAGAGTCACCGGACTAGATTCTGTCCTGAATATGACTATTAACCAGCAGAACAGCCCACATCTTATAATTAGATTCACTTTAACTATAGGTCAAAGTTGTTGCAGAAGGGCCAACTGCTATTTGCTTAAGTATTTAAATATGGGTAAGGAAGCCTAATTTGAGGCTTCCTGCTCTTGAAGTTTTGACCTCTGTGGTTTCTTTGGTTTTATTTCCCATTCAGTTTACTATGTTCAGAGACTCAACTACACATAGTTTACCCTCTGTAAAGTCAAATATTTTCAATGAGTCAGTTCACTTACCAGGGTTACTGATGCCATTTTGTCTGGTATTTTTTTTTGTGGTTGAAGTAGTGGAAACATGACATTGTCTCAAGAATAAGGGTAGCTGATAAAGAGTCAGACACTGGCCTCTGTTGCTAGAATCTTTAGAGCAATACAGGATAAAACACAACAAAACAAGATCAAACAGACAAACAGATAAACAAAAAGCAGTGCCAAAAGGGTTGTCAAGCATTGCAACAGGCTACCCAGGGAAGTAGTGGAATCACCATCCCTGGACGTACAAGTCTTCTGACTTGTAGTTGTGGTGCTTAGGGATGTGGTTTAGTGGTGGACTTGGCAGTTGTGAGTTTATGGTTAGACTCAATGATCTTAAAGGCCTTTTCCAACGTAAATGATTATATGATTCTATGATTTCTGCTGCCCAAAGAGTATAATTTACCACGTATGCTTGGGGAGAAAGGCAAAGTTTTGCTAATAAGAATCTCACATAGGCTATTAACTTAAAACTTCCAGGAGACATTATTAGTTGCAAGGATAAGGGTCAGGTCTCTTTGTGGATATATCTTCTGTTGGCTTTCAGCCTAACAGCTTTAAGGGACATTAGCTTGGAACTGAGCAATATAAGCAGAAACAAGTCTGTTGCTGCTGCCTGGTGGGAGCTCACAGATGCTTGTAATAAAAATTGTTAAAAATTGTTTCATTAGTTTGCAAAAAGCAGATTTCTTGGAATACTGTACCTTCTTTTGCCAGGAATATTTAATTTCCTTTATGTTCTGTATGCGACAAGTGCAACCAGAAGCTAGCTCACAATTAATTATGATGATATATAGGACTTAAAATGAGCACTCAGCATTCTTCCATTTGCATGCTGAAAACAAAAGATAAT
The DNA here is from genome assembly GCA_009867235.2 of Psittacus erithacus. Classification (NCBI taxonomy): domain Eukaryota; kingdom Metazoa; phylum Chordata; class Aves; order Psittaciformes; family Psittacidae; genus Psittacus; species Psittacus erithacus. The sequence goes on from WYDI02000412.1 coordinate 2,464, forward strand.
TGGATAGAAAACAATATGGCATTTAATACAACTGTTCCTTTTAAGTGGCACATTTTTCTGGAAGATAAAGAGATACCTACCTTCTAGAATTACAGAATATCACAGACATATAAGTAAAACTAATCAGATATGCCACGTGCCCTCATTTTGTAAGTGCAACAGCTCATTTAGCTGTTAGCAAAACCTTGCTTAGCGAGGCATCAATAATTGGAAACTGTCACTCTCTGTACATGAATAACACTTTTTCTCCCCCTTGCTATTTTTCTATTTGGAAGAAAAGAAATAACATATATCACATTTTGTCTGTCCCGCAGTACAAATGGAGCTGGACACTTCAAGATGTCTGTATAGGGGTTTTTTAATATCACAAAGTTACGCTGTAGAATTTTTATACTTACAATTACAAACGTATTTTTATCCAATAGGCATACAGGAAGGGTTGCTCTTGAGGTAACAAGCAGGTGTAATAAGAGGCAAAGCAGCCTACTCTAGTGTTTAATTAATGTGCTTAGTTTTGGTACAATTGAGAGCATGTGTTTTAGAAATGAAAAAGATGTTGTTTTCTTATTTGAAAGGAATATTTGTACTTAATTGTGCTTGGAAGGTCAATGGCAAGCAGTTTACTGGTGATTTCTCAGTAGACAGGCTCCTCTGAGCTCATAGCTGTTCATTCATTCGGGGAAATGGGCACGACTAAGGGCAGAGTGAAGTTGTATTTCTCAGTCGCTAAACTGCCAGAAATCATTAAACCACTGTAAGCCTGGGCTGCAAACAAGATGGACAGTCCTGCTAGATGTCAGTAAGATGTCACATTATAAGATGTTTCAGTATCCATTTCTTTGCAGATCAAAAGAGTATCTTTGCAAACTTACCCTGTTACAGATCACCTTTCATGAGGACACAGTTCTTCTCTTCTCCAAGGCATGCTTTTTAGGTTCAGCAGCACTTTGTGCATAGCCTTTTTCACTGCTTCTGCTGATGCCTTTCAAGTGAGTGGCAAAAGAGGGAGAATATATCTATATGTACAAATTTGGGGTCAGGCATGTTGCATGAAACTAGTTTTAATTCATGTTTGGAAGCCTGTCATTTTCTTTTCTGGAGCTGTTACATACAGAAAAGGGTCTTGACTAAACTTATTACAGTGGGCAGATTTAAGCCAAAGCTGCTCCAAACATTCCATCAGCTCTGTGACAGTGATATGCAGGTTTTAGTGACTTACTTGTGGACTCCAGTTGGAGTAGATGGGAGAATTTCCCTTTTCACATCACCTAGTAAAGAGATGTTTAAATGGATAGTGCTGAACATTTCCATTTATAATGTTTAGCTGGGCTGTGATCATTAACTAGTGGGATGCTTACTCATCTATGTAAAAACAGTGGGGGAAGAGTAATATTTAGCCTGAATGACATTATGTGGGTGACTCTGAGCCATGCTCTTCCACTGAAAGAGCAAAGATCTGCTTGCCTGAAGTCTAGGCAAGATGAAAACCTGAGTGACAGTTGGATAACACAGGCAAATGGAGATAAAGCTATTTATCTTGGAGCCAAATAAAGCCTAGAGACCCCCTCCATCCTGGGGAGAGGACAGTGCAGAGCTGATTTAGGATTCACATCTATTCATATTTGTGAATAATCATAGAGTCATAGAACGGTTTGGGTTGGAAGGGCCTGTAAGATCACCCAGTTCCAACCTCCCTGCCATGGGCAGGGGCACCTTCCGCTAGACCAGTTGCTTATCAAAGCGCATAATCTGCAAATACCAAGGAAAAATGAATACTTGCAGTATTAAGAAACTGACATAGTGGTTTCTTGAATTCTTTAATTATTTTGATGAAATTTGCACCCAAAATCAGCAGACAGTCACAGTCCTAACAGACAGGAAATACTGTTCTAAAAGTATCATTAAAATTCCTGTGTGTTGGCTAATATAGTTAAGGTGGTGGATTCTCCACTACATGAAGCTTTGTTCTGGAGATACCTTTATAAAAAAGTACTCTCAAATGTATTTAGATGGATTTAGATGCCTATTCTGTGGACAAACATTATGCAGAAGACCGCATTACAAACCCACACTGAGTTTTGCTGTCCTTAACGCAGTAAATGATAAGCTTGTTCTAGCTGTAATCTTGTTTCCCTGCTGCTGATTTCACGCCTCCTCAACTACTAGCATAAACACCAGAAGAAACCAACTCTTGGTTGAGCTGAGAACACTACTTGTCATTGCTGTGATCCCTGCTGAGAATGATGACTCTGCTGAGGGAACTATTGCCTTCAAACGTAGAAATCACCATTTCAAGAACACCACTTAATAAGGGATTAAACATGGGAATAAACGTTAGGCCTCCCTCCTCCTGCTTCTATAAGCTGCTTCAGCATCAAGAAGATGCCTAAGAGGTGTCAGGATATTCTTCTTCTAGCTGGTTACTTCTGTCTGTTCCCCCTCTGCTTGACCATGGGGGGACCAAAAGCCCCATGCTAACCCTGAAAAAGAATTTGTTGACACTACTTTTTTCTCTCCGCTCACATGTACCATTTCTCTGTGAACCAGTTTATTTATACCCATATGAACCCCACATTTTGATGCTGCAGTGCACCAAAATGTACTGTGATAACTCCAGAGGCTACTTAGAAGCTCAGAGCTAGTCCTCAGTGCAATTGTTCTTGTTACTTAATGGTAGCACATTCTGAGAGTATATTGCACTGCTTGCACCTAAGGTATATTCCAGCCACTGCCTTGCTGTAAATATCTGGGGACTGCACAAATTTTAGCTGGCATTAAACCAACACTAAAAGATTTGGTTTTAATATGTAAACTATGTCCAGTTATTTTTTAATGGGAATCTAAAATAATGAAATAATAATGTAGGACTTGAGAAATTCCCTGGACAACCTACTCACCTGCTCCAAATTCCTGCTTGTCTCCAGGCTGGTGGGATTTCAAAACTCGATTCAAAGACCAGCTGCCTGCATTTATAGGAAATGTACTAAAGGTGCATGATGTCATGGACTCACATGCATACATATATGTATATCTGAATAATTGGGTGACTGTGAGAATACGGACATAGCCTCTTTGTCTCAGATGGTTCCTTGACACACAGAGCCAAGATGTTCACTCCCACACACAGGCTCTAGAGGGGAAATTTCCTTTTCCTCCTGCTGCATATAAAAATACGAGAGAGGATTTTCTTTTAAAACAGTGCTCTTTGTTATTCACAATCTGTAAATATTTATGGGCTGTAAGAAAATACACCTGCTACTTATTGCTCCATGCACAGCAAAAATAGAAGATGCTATAAAAGAAAAGAGATGCTGAGACGTATTTTATCAATTACTTGATAAGTAACAGGAGTTAGAATGAACTTCTTTGGAGACAAGATGAAAACCAGACAGCAGTGAAGTTAAACCATGCCATCGAAGAACCTGCTTCCAAAGGCTCTGCTTAGCCGAAGTCATAAAGAATGACTACAGCATACTCAGAAATGGATGACAGTTGAGTGGATTGGAAAAGTAAACTCTTCTCAGTATGTTTTCAGAGATGATTATGTGTAATCTGTGTAGACAAACGTGCTTCAGGAATCCCTTTCATTACAAGGCTAAGGGGATTTTATGATCAGGCTCTGCTTTGTACATTAATTTCAGAGACCTCTTCTTTTAGATGGGCTTTGTCTACGTTGTATTCAGTGTGCAAGCATTTGAAGTAAATCTGGATTTTGACGTCGCGTCGCCTTAGTGTCATGCAAAATACTCCTGACTGCAAAAATACACCTGGGAACTGGCAAGGAACCTTTTTAAATGCTAAACTTGTACTGTCTTGCCTACAAAACTCTGAATACCAAAACTAGCTATTTGAAGCATTCAGGAGAAAATGTGCTTATTTTTATTAATTAAATGTCTACACTAAGAATTCATAATGTTTACTAGGATGAAAATGGTTAGGTAAAATTAAGCTATAATGCTATAGTAGCATATCACCTTAGTTAAGAGTTTCATAAATGAAATACTCCCCACATGGTAACATGCCCCATCGATCAGAGACAGCTACTGTCTCTGAGATAGACGCAGTCATTTCTTTTCCCAGGTTTTCTGTAGATGGAGGTGCTGGAGTGCCATTTTGTTGCAGTTCTTGCCATTTCTAGTAAATGTGGTTAGTCCTGCTTATATTTTGTGAATAACAGGAGACAGTACTGTGTCTGCTGTGTTTCTCTTCCAGTGGGAACATGAGTGATTGCAGTGTTTCAAAGTCTATTGTGCAGTAAAGGAGCAACAGTATGCTGTGATTATCACTTTCCATTGCCAGGAGCACCATATAAACTGATTTGAAAACTTGCTTGAGTTGTTCTTGTCTTGGCTTCTAAACGTTTGCGATGGCATCTAATAGCTCTGTAGTAGTTCAGTGCTTCTGAAATGGCAAACCCTGGTCCAGGAATTGCCTCTGTTACAAGCGTGTGATGTCTGTAACATTTCCATGGGGAATAGTAGAATTCTTACCTATGGCACGGGGAGAAGCTTCCACACTTGACAGAATTCTGAGGTTTGACATCAGCTTGATGTTTTTATTAGCAGGCTTGGTAAAGCTGAGGATGGCTCCTTGCCTTCCCACTGAGCAGACTGTGATAAGGTCTCATCAGACCTTGGTAGAAATAAGGGATGATGGTAAAATTAGCTTCTGGGTCTTGAAAAATATTAATTGAGTAGTCTCCTAATAGTGCATTGTAATTCAGCTTAAAGAGCTTAATCAGAATCTATTACGTGCTGCTGAAGTGGCTCAATAATGGAGGGCTGATTCATAACCGTCATAATCACTTCATTGCACTTTTAGTTTAGATCTGTTTTTCTTCTTGCTTTAGTGCTCAGCAGAGTGTTCATAGCCAGAAAACCCTTTGAATTACATGTTTGTGACGTTAAAATTTGAGATTGTACCTATGGAAAAATGAAATAGTAAAAGAATTGACGGGCAGTGCGCTTTAAGTTGTATTGCTTTACTTGCAGTTGTGGTGCAAAAAGACATGCTAACCGGTGTGCTAACAGTTATATTTAAATCTTTCCTATCATCTTGGAAAATCCCGGAACTGCGTGTTTTTGGGGAAGTGTCTTTCATTTTTGAGAATGTTTTACTTGCTGTGCTACTGTAACAATAATGGCTTCCACTATAGTCTGAGCTGATTATGAGTTTGAAAACGCTGCTAGACTTGTAAAATACATTCTAATAATACTCATTTAGCTCCTTTCCTGCGTACCTGTTTCGCCAAATGAGGTGTGACAACTATCGGATGTGTAGCTAGAGATCCCTCTGGTGTCCCCAGGGAGCTGCTGGTGAAGCTTAAGAAACTGCCGGGCTCAATTATTCTTACTGCTCTTTTGTTGGATGCTACCTTTCCGTATAGTTGAGCTGCTGTAATAGATCATGGAGTGATTCTGAGTCTTTTTCTGTGGAGCTAAATTTGAATTACTGCTTCAGGATGATTTCATATGAAAGACACATAATCCATTACATTATCTCTTCTGTAGGGGTCATGTCAAGTGCCTTGTGGGTGACAGGCTGTTAAGTCACTATAGCTGTTTCTGGAACTATTGTATATCCATGCTCAAATAATTTATCTGGAAAATGGTGATTATACCATACTGTTCCTGTCGTCTTTGTCCGAGTTCACATGCTTAATTGTTGGCTCAGTAGCAATATCCACAATCTTTGAGGGGGCTCAACTGATAACCATCACCCTTGTTCTTTAGGGAAGGCAGAGCTGTCTAATGAGCAGATCAGTTCAAGGCTTTAGATATGCCACAGATTTGCTGACTGATCTCTGTGTCTCAGCTTACCCATCTGTTTGATGGGAATAAAATCACTTGTTTTCCTCCAGGTCAAATTGTGTGTGCAACTTTTTATAAAGGACTTTGAATGCATGCATTGCTGTGTAAGTAATATAATGTATTATGGTATTACATTGGTGAATGAATGTGATTAATTAATCTTGAGTGAATGAATTTAATTAATTAATCTTGATGTAAATCATGGCTTAAAAGTAGACTGTTTGCATAATTGATTTAAATTTGGCTTTGCGTGTTACTGTGTCATGATTTTTCTAAAGAAAGATTGATTTTTAGTTGTTAGTAAGCATTGATTTTCAACTGCATACACAGTGAATTAAACTGATTATTTCTGTTTAGGAGGAGGGGGCTTTGAGGGTTTTTTTGTGTTTGTTTGCTTGGGTTTTTATCAGTCTTTGAAGGTGTCGCTCTTGTGGAATGATTTGCTTGTACTCCTTTAAAAGAAACAAAACCCAGGCAGGAGCAGCAAAACTGCTCTGGACAGAATAAGAAGTGGCTCGATTATTATGCTTACTTCCTTTTTCAGATAGATGCAAGGATTATGTTGCACGGGTTAACTGCAGGTGAAAGGAAGCAGAGAATTTTGAGAAGAGATATTTGAGTAAGTGTGACAAAGAGCTGTATTTTGGGAGGGAAGAAACAGAGATAAATTTGTATATTCAGCCTTGTGTTGGCATGTATGAAGTTTTGAGAGAAGTAGAAAGGAAAGTGTATTAAAAATAGGTAAGAGTGGAGATGTACAGAACTTCAGAAGTAAGAGTCAGGACATTGAGCTTAATACAGAAAGTAATGAGTAACTTTAGTAGCTTTTTTTTTCAGTGGGTGACCCTAGTGGTATATGGTCAATGCAGACAAAGGGGGAAGTTATTTTAGCAGCCGTATTTTACACTTATTGGAGCATGGGGAATAAGACCTTAAACAGGAATTTGCAGTAGCTGATGCAAGTAAAGTGAAGTCCTGGACAAGGATTTTAGTGGAACAGTTGGAAAGGACAGGGTGAATATTGGAGATACCATAGAAACATACTGATAGGATTTGATGACAGTTAAGCTGTGATCAGGTGATGGAGGAAAGAGTTGAATGGGCCATGAAATTTGAAATCTAGAGAATTGAGAAAGATAGTGGTGTTGTCAACAGTAATGGCAAGGAGGTGAGAATTAGAAGAAAAGATAAGAAGTCCAATTTTCAAGAGGCTGACTTTGACATCAAAATTGTGTGTTTGAGAAGCAGGCAAAGAAGTGAGATAGCTTTGCAGTGTAAGATGCGAGGGAAGATGGGTGATTCATCAGTGTCAAAATGGTGCTGGAAGCTGAGGGCAGGTGAACTCACTGAGAATGGAGTAGGCAGGAGCACTGGCTGAGATTTTTGCGCTGGAGCTCAGTGAAAGCAAAAGGAAAAGAAGAGGAAATGTTGAGCTGTCAGATCATACAGTGACAACCATGGTAGGAATAGGGAATGAATACAAGGTGCTGTATAGCTGAGCCACAAATCAAATACACATGTGAAAACCTTACCGATTTCAACTTCAAAATATCTTTGAAAATACATTTTTAAAGGGCCTTCATTTCTATAGGCGGGTACTGAGAAAATCAGGCTGCTTTGGCAGCGTCTGTTAGGCGCCTTTTGCCATATGTAACAGACCTCAGATCCCTGTATTTTACAAACTTTCGCTATGCTTTCAGAACCTCAATAACAGAATCTTAAGAACTGTATTTTTCAGGTAGTTTATTGTATTGGAGGGAGCAGTGCAGATACACTGCAACACTGGACTGAATTCAGATGCTGCGCTGGGCGTTGCTGATGAAAATTGAGCTTCCCTTGCTTTGCTATGCAAACACAAATGCATATGCTTGCCTGTTGTGAGTGTTAAGTTCCTCCTTGAGCTCTTTTATCTGGCAGCACAATCAACATTTCCAGGGTTTTATCATAAATTGTAAACAGTCACTAGCTCTTTACATGCATGAGAATAATTTGATTATAGGCCTTTGCAAGAAATGTACATGTATTATCTTTAATTTATGGAGCAAGTGCATCTTAAAGAGTTCAATTCCCCCTAGTCTCAGATACCTTATGTCATGACTTTTGAACACATCCAATAAATCCATAATTCCTTCTGAGACACTAAATATTATTTTTAGTTTAAACATTGGGAAAGAAATCATTTTTTAAAGCTTATTAAAATGTTATATGAATATTTTTCAAATATAATTTATATTATCACTGGTGCATAACCTTTCAAATGAATAATTCACAGCAGTGAGAAGTCACTTTTGATAATCTGTAGTGGTATATTATGTTGGTTCTGCTGAGAGATTAACACTTATGGCCTAAGGAATAAAACCGGAGAATCTAATCCATTTGTTTGCTTATTCACAGTGACAGATATTTTCTTAAATTAAAACCTATTAGTCTGAATTCTGAATCTTAAAATTGAATCTGTTTTAGCTCATTTTAGGCTCTTATAAAACAGGATGATGATATATAATGTGTTTCAGGCAAAAAAGTATGCACACTATTGATTTTCAGCACAGTTTTCCTATCACAGACACTGAAGGATGTTTCTAACAGAAATTTATAGGATATTAAGCAGAGAAATGGTTTCAAAAGGCTATTGGAAGATGCAGGAAATAGGATAGACCTTGCCTGTTAATAATTGGGTGTTATAATTTTTCTGAAAAGCAGCTGAATTTGAAATGGCTCTTCATCACACATTATGATGGCACATCTAATAGAAAAGTAAGCAAGAATGTAAATGCTGTTTTAGTAAGATTAGCTGGGACCCGGTCCATGTTGCAAATGTATGCACTTAACTATAAAGTGATGTAGTAGAAATTAAGGTGTACCAGAGAAAATACTGAGGTATGTGCAAATGATACAGTTTACATCTGTTGAACTTCTTTCATTTCAGGTGAATTAAATTTTAACTTCTGCAACTGAGAACTGTTAGTGATGTACATTATTGCCTTTGTTGGTTGTTTTTTAGCTGGAAGCAGTGGAGCACCCACTGGTGTTGGGTATCTCCTGATGTCCCCTGGCAGATGCCATGCAATACTGTACAAATTGTGCCGAATTTAAGGAATATGCAGATCATAGAATCGTCAATTGTTTAGGTTGGAAAAGACCTCTAAGATCATCAAGTCTAACCATAAACCTAACACTGCCAATCCACCATTAAACCATGTCCCTACGTACCACATCTTCACGTCTTTTAAACACCTCTAGGGTTTGTGACTCCCCCACTTCCCTGGGCAGCACTGTTCCAGTACCTGACAACACTTTTGGTGAAGAAGTTTTTCCTAATATCCAGTCTAAACCTGGTGCCATTTGAGGCCATTTCCTCTTATCCTATTACTTGTAACTTGGGAGAAGAGGCCAAAGCCACCTCACTACAACCTTCTTTCAGATAGCTGTAGAGAGCGATAATGTCTCCCCCGAGCCTCCCTCCTCCAGGCTGTTCTGTGTGATGGGACAGAGAGATACTAGAGCACTGGAGTAGAAGATAATTTCAGGAAGCATACGTCAGCAGTAAGGGGATGCTTACGAAAAGCTTTTTTTCTGTTTAGATGTTGAAGAAGCTGCCTCATGTGAGTTAAACCCCTTGTTCATAAACCCCTTCCACTTCACCTCATGTTGTGGGCAATGAGAACAACCTAAAGATGCAAATATTGATCTGCTTGGAAAAGTGTCAAGGTAGACAGAGACTGAGTTTTGCAGCAGAGACATGTTTAGAAGATACGTGTGTTGATTAAAGTACATAACCTAATCGTAGAATAATTAAATAGTAATTGAAGGAACTGCTTGTTGATCTTTAAACAAAAGAAAAAGCAACCAAAACAAAGCATAAAAAAGCAAACCCACAACCAAACCACGGATTTTCTTGTATTAGGAACTTTTGAAGAGATGAGACTCGATGGCTTCCACTGTGAGGTAGCCTGTCTGAACAGTATTGTAAATAGCCCCCAAAGCAATTGCTGTAAATACTCCTAATTCCAGCAGTTAAGGCAAGTGGCAAATTAGTGAAAAATACAGGATTATGTAGTTGGTGGAGCTGCATCTGCCAATATTGGATGTGACTTTGATTGTAAGTGAACTTGGTCAGACAGCTGGGAGGGTGTGGGGGGAACCATTTAGGACATGCTCCCAGCAGACAAGTGTGATTTATAAGCATAATGTGAAAAAATGCATTTCCTTTAGGCCATAGTGGTTATTAAAACTGCTTTTTAAAAAGACACATAAAACATGGTTTTGGGTTAACTCTCAGCAAAAAGAAATGGCCCCTTTTTTGGCACCTTGCTCTGGCAGCTGTGCTAGCTGATAGAAGATGTAATAGCGATCTAAACTTTCTACTTGAAAAAGGTATGCTGCTTATACTGCGTGGCATAGAAATTGCATGTCACTGTAGTTTTGAGCAGAGTGGGCGGCCAAGTCATACATGAGCCAGCTATCTGCATCAGTATTTGAATTGATACACTGTGTAGTTCACCAAGGGATCTTTCTATTAATTTATCTCTTCCTTTGTCAGAGATGCTGTGAACAACCTTACAACCTGTTACAGCAGGTTCCCACTTTCTGCTAGATGAACAGGGAGCAATCTCTGAAAGTTGGTTTGCATAGTATGTAATGCAGCTGTTATGTGACCCTAGATAAAATGCTACTATTGTATTAAAGGATCAGTCTGCTAATACTAATAAATCATTTAAAATTTAGGGCTTTGTTGCTGAGGTTTTTTCCATGTCAGGTAAATGCTGTGATTTAATTACAATAAAGTATTTCATAAAAGAAAAATAATTACTCTATAAGCTATTTCTTTACTAAGCAATGAAAAGGCAATTAAATATCTTGAATCTGTTTTCTGAACCCGAATTGGCATTCAGTTTCTATGTGAAAACCACTGGCAGACGAGATGAAGCAGATACTATTGCAAGTTTTGCATGAAGAGGAAAAGCTGAAGTTTTTTGCAGGCTGGATCAGAGGGGCGGTTAGAATTACCATTGGGTCTTGTTACTGTCCTGCCTCTAAACACTACCCGTAACCTGGTGTGATTTTGGAGTATAGTCCTTGATTGTATGCTGAAAGAGGGGAAAAAAAAAGGAAAACCAACCTCAAGACCCTGGTATTATTTGTGAGTCTTGGTCTAATGTGCCTAAATCAGAAGTAAATGTATCATTAACCTTTTTTCATGATAAATTAACATTAATTTTCTTAGGATTAGTGGGAAATAGCATAATACAGGGCAGGTTTAGCATTCACTGTAACTGTCACATGGGACCTTTAACGCTCTTACAGGATTAGTGCAGCCACTGATTCATGCTGTTACCATGCACACAGAAATAGCGTGCAGCTTCTGACCATCAAAGAGGCTTTCCTAATTATGAGCTTTTAGAAGTGAGCATAGAAAGATTAGAATATAAATATGAGGAAGATGGCCTCAGAGTTCTTGAGGGAGCAAGATAAAATGCACTCTTTCCCTAGTGAGCAGTCTGATTTTTGAATGAAATTTTGCAGCATTGTTCGAGAATCCATCATTAGAAAGATAATTAATGAAAAGGCCTGTTGTTTGGCCTGGGAGAGTGTGGTCTGTATGTCTGTCCCTCTCTTTTTCTTTTACAAGGACATTTCTTCCTTGTCTTACTAATCTGAGCATTCTTTATGCAAGGAAAAAGGCGAATAATTTTTCAAGAGTGGGAAAGAACGGTTGAACTTGAAAAGCACTGGTTGAAAGTATATGGCTTTGATGATAGTGAGAAACAGGCCTGCTCTGTTTAGGTACTGAAACACAGATACAGTGCTTAACTTTTCAAATCCAAGAGCCCAGAAGGGGAATTCTTTTGCTCACACACTTGAACCAGAATAAGGAATGAAAATACAGATGCTTCAGAAGCATCATTCTGATAAGCCATATTAGCTGCCAGAAACTCCTCTCTGAGCTGTGCTGTGATTCATGTTTCTCTGAAGCCTGGCACAGAAAACTGTGGTTCAAAAGTTAACAACACATAGTTTGCCTTGCGTGGTGATGCTCCCCCAGAGCATGCACAGATAGTGACTGCAGCTCAGCAGAGGTAACGTGCTGAAACCTTGTGTAATGTCCAACTCAGCTATAGATCTGAGTCCATAGATAGAATTACTGACTGGTTCAGGTTGGAAGGGACCTTAAAGCTCATCCAGTTCCAACCCTCTGCAATGAGCAGGGACACCTTCCACTCGAGTAGGTTGCTCCAAGCCCCATCCAACCTGGCCTTGAACACTGCCAGGGATGGGGCAGCCACAGCTTCTCCGAGCACCCTGTGCCAGCGCCTCAGCACTCGCACAGTAAGGAATTTCTTCCTTATAGATAACCTAAATCTCCCCTGTTTAAGTTTGAACCCATTGCCTCTTGTCCTATCACTACAGTCCCTGATGATGAGATAGAAATTTTTCAAGCAGCTCATTCCACCTTCTTTTCTTATCTTTATCCTTTACTGTAGACACAAGAATTTATTGTCCATAATACACCAATCCTAATGTGCTCAGCAGGGATTCCTTTGTGCTTCCTTTGCTAAATACCAGCCCGTGGAGGACGAAACGTGCTACTGCTCCACCTGAGCAATACCTCAGGAAGGCAGAAGGTGCTTACAGCCAGTATGCTCTTAATATATTGAATATGCCATTTTGCAACCTGGTGAGCTCTGCTTTGTAACTCAGAGAGAAAAATTAGTGGAGATCATGGCTCCTCTCTGAATATGTGATTGTAGATTGTTTGGGCTATTAATCCGTGTCAGCTGCCAGTTGTCTGCATTCTCCTGGACACGCTCCCTTTTGCATGCGGAGTTCTTGTCCACGTAGATTTCAAGAATTTGACAGATTAGTGTGGGTTTTGTGGATGTCCTAGAAGTTTAGATGCTACCGTGTAGGCTGCCATATGTCCCTAAATCTCAGACATCTGGCGGTCCAGCTGGAACTGGTGTGCACATAAGGTCTCATATAGCCATGCACAGCAAACATGGGGAGGAGCTGAATTCCCTCCCTCCACATGTGCTGCACAGTTGAATTGTTCGCAGAAATGTCCTGAGCTGTTGGATTGGTTCACTGCACATGGACAGGAATACCCACAGTCTGGTTTTCTTCATGGGTTTTTTCTTTCCCTAAACCCTGCTGTTTTGTGCAGGACAGCCTGGGGGAATTTAAATGATAAGGTAAAAATGTCGGGTCACATATAATAAATATATATGTGGGTTCAGGCCTTTGGAGGTAATGCATTTGAATGTGTAGGCTGGATTGGCTGGATTCTGATTGTATAAACAGACTAACTTCAGAACACCTTTTGGATCTCAGTGGGGCTTTTTCTAGGTTTATATCTCAGCAGCACCGTCCGCCACTGGAACTGCTTAGTAGGACACTTCTCCCCTCACCCCTGCCTTTGCTATCCTGAACGCTCCTCTTTACCAGGAAAACCAGGAAGGCTGAACTCGTATGGTGTGTGTTAAAACCAAATCTTTTTGTACTTAGTGTATGTTGGGGAAATTGTTCAAGAACAGTTTATCCATAGATTGTCATTGCGATGCTTTTAAGGCCAGTTTCATTTTGGGTTATCGGCTGTTGTAAGCGCCAGTTGCACGAGGGCATGTTTAACTTGTGCACTCAGTTAGCTTTTGAGTCAGATTTTGCATTCATGAGCAGATACAATTTGCTTATTGATTGGAACACTTCCTATCCTTTTATGCAAATTCTTCATCTTCTCTCAGACCCCCTTACCTCTATTACGTGTCAAACAAGAACCTGTTTATGGGGCAAGATGTCTATGTGTGAAATAGAAATAGAGTGTAGGTTGGGGCAGCTAGGTTCCATTGTCTTTTAAATTATAAATTACATGGAAACCTATCAGTGTTCAGCATGTATGTTCTGCAGGAGGAAGGCTATTGAACTGCATCTTTCTAGGCAGATCCTCTCTGAATTCTGGACAAAGTAAAACCAACATATAAATATAAATCCTGATAGTACGAAGCTGACTTCATGTGAAACTAAATGGGTGCATGTGTTTATGCATGTAATTACTTGCAAACCCACATGAAGTTCTCCTACATGTGAGGTTCAGCACTTTGTATATGGATTTAGAGGGTAAAGGCCTTCATTTTCACCTTGTAGTGCCAGGGAGATAGCGGCTCTATGTTGTAATTAAAGCTTTATAATATCAAGAAAAAATTTCTGTGCTCCAATCTGCAGCTAAATGCTTCCCTTTGCGTAGTAACTGCTGATAATTAATGATCTGTTTGATGGAATATTAGTGCCAGACTGGATTGGCATCTGCATTTTGGACATGATGTACCTGATTGTACTAGCAAGTTATAACAACATGTATCAACTACTGTAATTATCATATTGCCACTGTTTTCTACAGATGTAAAGATACATAATTCAAGCTGACAAGCCCAAAGATTTTATTGGAATGACCTATGATACCCTAACTTCTCATTAATATACAGCCAAATGCACAATATCAATTAAGTATAAGATACAACCTCGGGGCTTCTTAACATTAGTAGCAGTTGAAATTAATAATGCAGCAGAAGATCTTACTATTTTATTTTCCTCCCATGTTGAAATGAAGAACTTTGCAGTATAAAATCTTTCTTAAAAATGCATGGTTTTAGATAGTTTTTTTTTGTGCTTTTGATTTTGCATTAGTATGGAGTAGAAGTAAATAGCATTTAAAATGAAGCCATTGTTTATTCACAAATCAAATAAGCTACCGACAGCTGCCCTAGTGGCTTCCTCATTCACTTAAATTAATGCCTGAGGCCTTGGGGTGAATAGTCTTCTGGGGAGAATGTGGGCATTTATTTTCGATTTCCATTCAATGTTGGGTCTTTTAATGCCAAATCCTATTTAATGTGCGCATGTTATGTTGAACTGTGTGCAAATTTATTCTATGGACCACTTGACAGAATTCATACTATTAAAGTCACCTACAATTTGTACTCAAAAAATGTCTTCTTTGAACAAGAAGTGTACAATTCTGTCTTTATTTTAGTTTAAGATCTGCATAGCACTGGGAATAAGTCCTACACAATAGTAGGTACCTTTTAACTGAGCTTGAGGTTTGATGTTTTGGATTTCTACCAAGCCCTGTCCATTAATCAAGATTTTCCTGTGCCCTCAAGTATTGAGACAGGGCTGTGATGGATGCAGTTCAAGAACTTGAAGGGGAGGGTAGTTTTGCTAGGCTGAACCATCCTCCTCTTTTTTTCCCCTTTTTATTTCTCTTTCCCTAGTTTGAAACTGCTTGAATGCATTTGGACACTTACATTATGTCAGGTTTGCCAAATTAATTAGTCTGTATGTCCACATAAGGACTTACAGCTTGTGACAAACAGGAGATGAGAAGGCTGTTAGAGTGATAATGACTCTGTAACCTAGTGGTCAGCCTTCTCCTGGGGAAGTGGAGTACAGTTCCAGTTCTGCTCCAAGGATTGCTTATGCATTTAACAGAAATAATTGAATCAGATGACTGTCACTGTTTCATTTTCTGTCCTGGCCCTGGAGTAAAATGACCGCTCTCTTTGCAGAACCCAGTTTATTAAGCAAGTTCAAATAAATTCCAGTAGGCTTTAAGCTTCTTAGGTCTGGGAGAGAGAATATTTCCTCTGTGCATCTTGAGGGACTTTGTTATCAGCTAAATGGAAAGCTGCTCTGCCCATTAACGGTGAGGTTGTGGAATAGTTTAGTAACATGAAAGTGGCAATATGGCCATGACCAAAAGTCCAGGCTAAAATATCAAACGTACAGAAACTTTGAGGCTGTAAATAAAGTGCTTATGAACTTCATGCATCTCTTTCTTGGAGCAGCTGAGCAGGGGCCTGGAACTTCATAATTCTGGATTAAGGGCTTAGTTTCCAGCTAAGAGCCAGCGCAGATGTATTTGAAACATTACTGAAAAGCTGGTTCTAAATGGCTACTAGCAGAGAACTGCATTTAAAGTTGAGAATGAAACCGAGGGCCAAAAGCCCCCCAGAGGGAATGTGATTCTCCTTCTTTGCGCTTGCACCTTTTACCAGCTTCTATTTCAGATGTCTAATTTGACACAAATTAACTGGTGAATCTCTGACTAAACCTTTATTTTGGCTGCTCTTTTACTTCTTTCACCTTCTGTTTATGCAAATTCTCAGATTTGCATAACCATACCTGAAGTGGAAGGTGAAGTATCCTCCTTAGGTTTTTTCTCTGCCTTCCCATTTCTGCCTTTTTTTCCAGTCCTTCTGGCATAGGACCTTTGTCATATCCCCTCTACTGTTTTATGTCTAGCTTTATTTTCTGGATTTAGAAAGGAGGCGTCTCAGCCAATGTAGCGCTGCTCTGGTTCCAATTCTACTGTGTTCTTTTCCTTAAAAAGTGAAGTTGGTGCTAACCCGTACTTCAGTTCCCAGATTTCCCAGTTTACAGCAGCATGGAAATGACATGACTTCTGAAAGCTTTGCAGAAGCCCTGCAAGGCTCTTAATAGCATCTGTGTTATGACAGGAGTGTTGTCAATTTTAGGTGTTTTTTCTAGGTTAGAATGCTGTGAGCAGCACCTGAGAGGTGGAGGTTTGTGTTGTTCCCTCAGTTATTTTTTTGGTTTGGGGTTTTGATTCATGTCAAACACCTCCACCCCAGCAGCTTCAAGAGGACAGTTCTGCATTCCCTTTATGTACACTTCGGTTTTGAACGGTTATCTTTGTAACCATAAAGGCTGGGGAACAGTGGACAAATCTTGTCTAGCCCACATACCTGAAGGTATGAATTTCAGTTCTCAAGGTACTCATATCTAAGTGATTTTCAGAGTTGATGATCTCAGTTTGTTGAATCTCTCTAGAAAAGGCATTGCTTTTATTGAGAAGTCTGACATGAAGTAGCCTGGTGTACCATTCTGCTCTTTATGTGCTTTTTATTTTCCTAAAAGCTTATATGCTGAAAGAATTAATGGTTGCAATTCCTCCCTTGCCAAAGAGAGCTTCCAGCTCAGCTTGTGGTGTCAGGTATGTCTGTACTTGCTGCAATATCAGCTATACTTGTTTGCTTTCTTAATACTGTAACTGTGTCCAAAGAAATGGTAAAAAGTGGGCAATATACAGTAAAATTCTGTGTTTGTAAGAAAGGGGAGAAAAGAAATGGTGTGCTTGAAAAACTTTAAATCTCTGGTTTGTCAACCATACTCGCATGCTCAGCACGCTACATGTAAATAATCACAGTGTAATCTTTTTAGGTACTTTTTGAGCAGCACTTCTGCATATTGTGTAAATACTTTTCTAAATGACTCATACTGAGTGGTCTTGTTCATTGTCTTCTGTTTCTGTTGTTGGTTCAGCATATGTTTACACATACCGTTTACCACTTTCATCACCTCTGCTCTATTACTCCATCCCCAAAAAACTTAATTCTTTGAAGTTTGCTTCCCCTGCGCATGCATTTAAAGCTGCCCTTTTCTAATACTGAAAGTTACTCTGTCAGGAGGAATACAGAATTCTGGAGTATGTGATACAGAAAGACCCTGGTACTCTTATCAGGGTCAGTTATATAGCAATGTTGTACCCCTTGCTTAGGGTATCACTGGAGGCATGTCTTTGGTGGTTTGCAGTTGAGCTGTGAGCTGCTGTCTGTGTTTGCCTGTGCAGTGGTCCTTGTGGCAAACTGCTCTGAAGGAAACCACAGTCTTCTGGTGGTTAAAGCTGATCTTCCTCTCCTCCTCTGGAGGACAGAGCTGTCGCCTTCAAGTGTGCCAGCTAGAAATCTTTCCCATCTTAGATTAAACAATTGAAGCAGTAAACAGCCTTTTATGGGACAGTAAGAAAATAGCAAAATACAAGTTGATGACACATCAGTGCTTTTACTCATAAAACATATGTAATTACTCTTCTTGACCTCAGTGAGAATTGGCTTAAACTCCGGGGCCTCAGTCAAAGAAAGTACGTGCATGCCCAGTTACTATTTCAGACCCTATGCTTTCATCCTCTTGGGAGCCTGAATACTTCGGATCTGGACATAAGAAAAGGAAATCAGTTATAGCTATAAATCTTAAACAAGAAGAATCTTTCTTTACACTGAAAAGATGTTTCCATGATATGAAATGACTAGCTTCCATTGGAGCTGGTTTCAGTGCCAGATCTGTAGTAGTCTGGCCGGTACAGTCCCTTTGTGACACCAGTCCTGAGGATGCTTGTAAGGTTTGACGGGTTTGAGGCCACTTCCAACTTGGGCTGTTCTGTTATGCCAGATAAATACCCACAGGAATTTACCCAAACTACCTGTTCCTTGGAAATGCATTACTTGTACTATGTGCAAGAGAAGGATTGAATCTAGCCCTATTTGGCCCTTAGCCTTCTTATCCTAAACAGGTGATCCCTGTGCAGTGTGGGATGCCCTGCCTTTCATACGCTGCTTTGCTTTGCTTGCGTGCTTCACATGATACAGATCTTTATCAGGTCATTACTGTATGCTGAAATCTGAAAACTCAGAATGGACTTGACTACAAAAAGAGTGAGAAATTAGATTAGCTCTTATCCCAACTACCCTCTCATTTGCATGCACAAGTGGTAAATGCCATCTCTTCTATTGCCTGGGATATTGATTTTCTTTCTAAATTCCTCTTTCAGGATACATATCTATTTTCCCTTCATTGTTCCTTTATGCACTTGTTTAAACACAACACCAGGAACCCCTAGGCTTGATACACAGAAAACAAATCCTTTGTGGATTTTTAATTAACCTGTCTATATGCTTTGAACTGAATAAACAAAATTTCTTACATGTATTTCCATTAACTGGCCTTTCTTATTCTCACAGATCTAAGCAAAACCTTTCTGGTTTAGTGTTTCAATCGCTATTTCACTTGAACAGTTCATAAAGATAAACATCTAATTCTGTGTTTATCTACAGATAAATACAGAATTGAAGTTCGACCTAATATGACAACTAAATCAAAATCGGACAGATTAGACATATCCATCAGACGTTACCTATGGAGCATGTTTTCCCCTTGCAGCCTGATGACTTTATCTCAGAAGTGGCAGCATATGCCACTTCGTTCTAGAGGTACCACAAGGACATGCTTTTATAGGGCCCTCGGTGCATGAGATAGTATGAAAAGAAGTATACCACACCAACGGAAGATGGATAAGTATGTTAAACTTCCCTTACATAGGAATAGTCTCTTCCAAACTGTATACCTTTTTCTGTTTGTCCGCTTTCTGAGGACATTGGCATTAAAGAAAGAACTCTTGCTTGCAGATTAAAGCCTGTAGGCATTCTTCTTGGAAACACCTTTTTATCAGATAAAAAATTGGCTTGTAGAGATCCATGAAGTTTTAGACGGAAATGAAACTATGGATTTCTATAAACACAAACTATATATGCTGCTGTTTTAAATGATGCTCTCCAAGATACAGTTATATTTTTCCAATAGAGTGTAACACCTCATTTACTCAAGCGTAAATCTTGCTGTATAATGGCAATCAGTGTCATTCATTCCTGTGTTCCTGTGAACAGATGTAAACAGATCAATTCATTTTGGTTTTTAATTTGTCTTCTGTTTTCTCTGCCGTGTTATAATTTAAAAGTAATAATTAAGCAAGGATGTTGCACTGTCTTATTGTAACAGGCTGAGGGAAGTAGCCTTGATTGTCAAGTCCCATATTCAAACAAAATACTGATAATTATGGTGGCGATAAAATGAATACCAGTTGTTTTTCCTACAAAAAATGAATTCAGCAGCATTGTTTGACTGCCGTTAGCCTTTGGGTCTACAAATAAACATCCCACATCTACTTCAGACATAGACGAAACACAGTTGACTAATTCTGCAGGCAGTTTATAAACATACTTTGATAGGTGTGTCCTTCTAAATCTTAAATCAAATGTGTGTCACACAGCTTGACCTAACATAGCTCAAAGCAAACTAGAACATGCAGAATTCACATATGTATTTGCAAGAGAAAATCAGCGTCTTTCTTTGTACCTTGTCTGCCGCTCTCTATCTTTTCATCTTTATCATAATGCTAAAGATGTTTGCACTAGCAATCCAAAACACTTCACCAAAGTTGTTGGTAATCAAACAGCTTTTGACCTTTCCAAAAAACTACTGAGGTTCACTTGTTTGTTTGTTTTAGGGGCTTTTAAATTCAACCTGAAGTGCACATATGCACAGATGAATAGACGTTGAATCTTGAGGCCCTTTACTAATTCAGAGTTCCCACTAGCCTTGAATACCTTTAGAAGATGTTCTTTGGAGTAAAGATTTTCTTGAGTAAACTGAGACCTGGATCTTGCTAGTCCTCTGAAAACAAAGGCTTTCTTGTATATGTGAAGTGTGTTTCAAATACGTCACTAAGTTCCAGCCATTGTTCTTTGCGCCTCTTTCAGCCACTTGCTGGGCTGGAGTGTAGTTATCATGATGAGAATCTATAAAAGCAGTACTTTGACATGACTTTTTTTTTTCTGGCCCAGGAAAGGCTATTGTTGTACTAATAGCTCTAGAACTGTGTCTGAGACTTTCAAACTCTTTGGCTGGTGTTAAGCTGTTTTTCTTTTGTAAGCATCCCCTTTTGGCGGGCAGGACATCCACATAAGCATCCCTGTGGGGTTACTGGTTCCTGTGGCTGTCAGTATCCAACACGCAGCTGTAAAACCTGCAGCCACTCTGCTATGTAAACAGCGCTGCAGAGTGAGTTCAGAACACTTCAGTTTATAACCTTTCTTTGAAAACCAACTCTCTTAATGATACTTAAACATGGTTTCCAGATGTGACAGTTAAATAAACCCACCTCTTGGGAAATTAGCAGTGGGGTTTTTTCTTTATTCATTCCTAAGTGCCCTCTGCCATTTTTCATGCTCTCTTTTCCATTGTTTCTCAATCTGTCTGTGTACTCCACATTGCAGCAGAGACTGCTGTGTTTTGGTACTTACATTCTCATGAGGTAATAGAAGAGCAGCATTATCAGCTTACTTACCATAGCAGCTGAACAATGTAAAGTCTCACTGCACTTAATCCTGGTTAAAAAATGTTCCTATGCAGCAGTATGTTAAGTTTCACGTTCCAGTGTATATCAGTGTGTATATATGTGGGTGTCTCCATATGCTGATGAATTTATGCACAATAAGAACATGACCTGTTAAATGTACTTATGGTAAAAATACCTATTTTTGACAAGTGATATTATTTTTTTCCCCCTTTTCATCCCAAGTCAAGGATGGCTTAACTGAAGAGTCTTAAAAATGAGTGGTGGCTGTGTAACTATGAATTTTGATCATGGATGAAAATGCCTTTATGTTGTGCCTCAGCTACAAAGTGGTTTGCTTTAGTTTTCAGAGTAGGCTTGTTTGAAAGACTATGCTAGGAAGTTAACACGTGACAAGCTGGAATATTGGAAAACATTCCAAGGGTCTTTTAAAAATACTACCCTAGAAGAGTATTAGTGACAAATAGGAATCTGGTTAACTTCTTATGAGTTGTTGTAGGATCCAAAGGCACTGAAATAGTTTTCACAAATGCTAATGAACTATGAATATCTTTATACTATTGAGGCCACATTTTACTTATCAGGAATCTGGTCTTTATGTCTCTAGTTTATTGGGGCACTGACTGTTCCCTAGGTGCTAGAGCTAATATATAAGCAACTGCAGAGCAAACCTGATGCCATCAGACCTTTTGGTGAGGCATTGCCATCTACAGATGATGCATTTCGGTATCACAAACTTTTCCTATATATGTATCCTTCCCTTGAGTTCTCTCACTACAAAGCACATGTGGAAGGATGTCGTCTTACTGGAGCTCTGTTCTATTCAAACTGATTCCATCTGTTTTTTCAGAAGCTGTCTTAGATGACATGCCATTCTATGCAATGCAGCGTAAAGCTGAATCTCATTGATCTCTGTTTTCTTTAGTGTCCATCTTTTTTAATCTATACTTCAGGGAACCACATTTTAATAATGAAAAACATCACTGTGTTTATTAAATTAATACAGACAGTGACCTGGCCCTCTATTAACATTTGTAATGTACTTAGGACTCAATTTAGACAAATTCATGTTACCTGCTTAGTAAATTAAGATCCTGTAAGAGAAGAATTAATCATTCATTGTTGTTATTGACATATGCCTTTCTGCTGTCAAAGAGAACATGGTAAAATAATAACTAATTAAAACCAGTATGCATAAAAGTATCATAAATCTATGTATGGCTAAATGCCTAGTGCTCCATACTCCTTTGAAATTTCTAAATGCATGGTAGCTTAAAGATAGTGCATGTACGTATATATTCTTTTTATTTTAAACTGTACAAGGGTCATTGATTTTTAACCCATTTAGAATTATAACTCTTCCAGCAAAATAGACTTGAGGTAGTCTTTGTCACACTGTATAATGTTGTGTATTGGTTTATGGTTTATGGATCATAGTTTTGCCACTGGCAGGTGAAGTGTTCAGCCCTCTTGAGTTTGTTTCCTGAAAAACTGTCATGGCTATTGTAAGAAGAAAAGACCTAACTGGGATAAAAGCTTGTTTAAACTGTCCGCGTTTGAACAAAATTAACCTTGCCTTCCTCTGTAAATGTTACTGGGAAGTCTGTCATACTGGGAACATGGCTTTGACTGATGAATCACGAACTGGATAAAACTATGTTTCAGATTTACTTGGGACATCATTCAAGACTGATTGGGATTTCTACCATAAAATACATGGAAAAGATTTCTCAACAGTGCATAATGTTACCTTAAAAGCTTTATTAGAATTTGGATTTTGGGACCCACATAAGAATTATTATTTTAATACCACTTGGGACAATGCCTAGGTCCGTTTATTTGCAATGTCAATTAAGATGCTGGGATAGATTAAAGTTTTGTATGGTGATATGATTAAGAAATCGATGCAAGGTCCAAGATTTCTGCTCAAGGTATCTCCTGAATCCCTTGTGAATGCAGATTTCACATGTCATCTGACCAAGACATGAATACTTTTTCAGTGCCTAGAGTCCATAGCTATAAGTTAGAACTCTGGTGTTACCCCTCTGAGATATTAGATGATAAATGATAAATTCTTTAATAGTTTGTTTGAAGAAATACATAACAATTAAACATGCAGAATTAAGCAAACATCAAATATTAAACTCTATGTTTAGATCTGTTGATTTCAACTGTGATTTGCCAGTTTTAAATCAAATGCAAACCAGATTTTGCAGTAATCCATACTGAAATATCTTCTCCAACTGGCTGGATTTCATCAGTTCTTCTTGTTGTCAGTAGTTTGAGGCAAGAGTTTATTTAATTTTACTTTGAATAGCTGTGGATAACAGGACAAAATAATCCCACTGGAAGATTCCAAAACTGTGCCTTCATGCTGAAACCCAACTGCATTTCAGAGATGCTCTGTGAGGTCAGCAGAAAGGTTGTCTAGCATGCCAAGCAGCTAGACAAGTGCAGGATAGCACTCAAATATTTAGGATACTGACATGATGTGATCTGAATTGGTTTAAACTGACACATTTCTTTCACGCTGTGGTTTGAGGTGACTGAACTTATAGAAGTCTTGATTTATGCCTGTGTGCGCTTGCTGAAGACAAAGTAGTAGGCCCCCTCTCCACCCCAGAAATAAAACATTTGAATAGCTGTATATGAATAGATCTGCTCTTCCTCCATTCCTCACTGCCTTCTGGAGCATCTTCTGCACCTCTGGTGGTTCCATGCTTCCCCTCTGTTTCTATTAATGCTCTCTGCCATGCACTGTAGTGGGGAAAATCAAATTCTTTGCATCCAGTTATTTTTTAAAAAGTTTTGTAAGTAGAAACATATGAAAATGTGGTTTCTTTGGGTTTGTAAGCTTTGTGCATCCTTTAGGTCTCTTATCTTTTACCAGGCCACTCTCAAGCTCTTCATCTCTACCTTTAAACCTCAATTGCTCTCACTCCCCACTACATACATATTCTTCCAAAACTGCCTCTCTCCATGTTATTGCATCCTTCTGTTTTGCTTTTCATCTTGTTCTTTTATATTCTACCTTCCCTAAGCTGCCTCCGAAATCTTTGTTTCCATCCTCTAAACTCTTGCGCGTTGTCCTGCTTGTCTCTTTGTTTGTACCTCCAAGGCAAAAAACTTGCTCAGCTGTATGTTTACTGAAAGTCTGTGTTAAAAAAGGGACTCGTGTGTGTAATTATATTAATAAAAAGAAGTGATTTTTTTTATAGTAGATTCAGAAGTTGGTTTTTCTCTTCTAAGCAATTGAGATGTTCTATAACCAGACAAAGCGTTGCAACTCACACTCAGTTTCTGAGCTAAAACTGGTTGGAGGCAAGAAGAATGGTGTGAGATTTTAAAGAAAACCACAAGATATTCAGAGAAAAATATTTGAGAAATTCTTAGCAAAATGAAGAAAATATTTCAAACCTGTGACTTCCCTAATGACCTGTAATTTCCTTCTCCTGAACTGTGGCCCCATTACATTAATCAAATCGACATTGTCGTGATATATTACACTCATTAAAAGGGTGATTCTTTTAGTCTAGTTAGTTCACAATTTGGTATCCATGCTATATATCTAGTGACAGTGCTGTACAGAAAATTGTAATTTTGTGGGGTGTTTTGTTTTGCCTTTTGGCTGAGGCAGACCAACTTTTGTTAAGATTTGGCATTAATATCATACTCTATTGTTTCAACAGCTAAATGGAACAGTTTTTTTGAATAAGACATATACAACAATGCGTACTGCAAAAGATTTAAAATATATAGAATAGTACTAGATCAAGCACCATTTTGTTTTATTGTCTGTTGCTTGCTTTCAGCTATTGTGTTGGAAACTGATTTGAATAAATGTTTCTTTCTTTCTTTCTATGGGCTAGATTCATAAACCAAAGTTGATCTTTATAGCCATTTGTTTTTACCAACTCAATAAAGCTGGATAGATCTGTCCCAGTGAGTAATTCAAATATGTATCCAGGATGATTACTGTGCTGTGTGATACCCATGCCATTGTACATTCAGGCAGCCAAGTTTTAACATTTTCACAGGGCACTATCTCAATTGTTTTTGAATTGAGAAATTTAACTCATTTATTGCTTTCAAAGCAGCAGATATCTCCATTTGTTGTTGTATTTCTGTGACTGAAAGCATGACTTAATAAATAAAATATTGAAAATTAGCAATGATTAGGGCAAGATTTTAGATACTTTTCTGGCAATGTTTTTGTCCAAGTTTATTTTGAAGTATAAAGAAAACAGTCAGAATGTGCAGCTATAGAGCAGTTGCTCTGTTCATTCCATTGTGACTTACGCATGTGCTAGGAATTTATGATAAAGATTTCTGCAGTGGATCAGAGCAGATGTCCATCTATCCCTGTCTGACAGCGGCCAATAACAGCTGCTTCTCAGCAGATTTTTGTACCTTCTTCCTTTCCATTAAACTCCACTGTAGCAAGATAGTTGTGTATGTGGCGTGGTATCAATTAATTTGCTGTTAGTACAGGTAAAGGCAAGACAGGAAATGGTAATCAAATCTAAATTTTGAATTCTCCTTATAAATGAAGTATTTGGGTTTGAGTAGGGGCTTCTCCAGGGATGCTGGAACAGACTTTTTCCCCAACTTAATATATAGATTTATATTATGCAGTATTTATGCAGAGAAAGAATAAATATCATCCTCATTTTTTTCCATGTGATGCTTAAAGATCTGTGGATTAGATTTCTTGTTCTCTGTTGGTCTCTTCTGAAAATGGAGAAGGCTATGAAATGAGACAGAATTTGACACCTTTCAGTGAACATCATTTCAGTGAACACATCAATAACAAAGTTACCTGGGATTTTTGAATCTAATTGTAAGCAGAGAATATAATTCATTATATACTTCAGTTACAGTGAGCATTTTACCCTCAAAATTTATGGGAAACTGTTAGACATGAAGTTTACAATAAGCATACACCATTGCTGCACGCTGACGCTGACGTGTTGAAAGCGGTTTCTTCAGAAGGTATTATCTTCTGTCACTCTTTGTGAGAATGATGGAGATGATCCTCGTATGAATCATGTTTATTGCATAATGTTCAAGAGCCATTTGAGAATGAGATGCCATTCTGCCAGGCTGTACGCAAACATGGAATACAAGATAAACCCTCTCCTGATGAACTTACAAAGTAAATCACTAAGATAGACAGAGGGACAAAGCAAGCGAGCAATGAAGAGTGTCATAACTGCAAACACTATTTTAGTTCTATGATTGACTTATTTAACTTTACTAAGCCTGCACATTAGTGGGGACTTGTTTTTTCTCTCTTAAATGTCCACTATAAATATGTTTAATCAAGGAAGGGGAACTGGAATGAAAACACAAGAGTACCTGACATTGATAGAAACCCTGTTTGGACAAATTGCCCAGGAACACTTCATCCATGTGAAAATATGATCCTTGTAAGACTGCCAAGGTTATCAAGGACTGTGGTGATCTGATGAGTAAAATGCTGGTCATGCCTGGAGGCAGCTTTAGCTTCTGAACTCAATTCTTCAAAAAATGTAAAACAGCTTTGCAGAAGAGCATGTTTGTCATTAGCCTGTCAAGGCCATTTCCTCCTTGTTTTTTTAGTGCCCTTTTCAACAACTGTATATCCCTTTCTGTACATGTCAGCTGCCCTAGATGTGTACAGATGGCAGAAGTGCTAGTTCTGGTTTGCTTTCTGCCATTCAGGGGGTAGCTCTGCTACCTTACAGAATGTGAAGATGTGCATACACAGCCCTTTGAAAGGCAGGTCATTAGCAGCCTTTTGTACCAGTCCATTGTGATTGGTACACCGATACTAATGGTTACTCCTAGTAGGTTACAGCAGCGTGGCCACCTTAATCGTAGAATCATAGTATCATAGACTAGTTAGGGTTGGAAAGGACATTAAGATCATCAAGTTCCAACCCCCCTGCCATGGGCAAGGACACCTCACACTAAACCATGTCACCCAACGCTCTGTCCAACCTGGCCTTGAACACCGCCAGGGATGGAACATTCACAGCTTCCCTGGGCAACCCATTCCAGTGCCTCACCGCCCTTACAGTAATGAGATGTGCCATCCTGATGTCTGGATGAAAATACATGGCAGTTGAAGATACTCTTATATTCATGTAGGAACAGACCAGAGTCTTCTTCAAGAACAGTTCTAGGTTATTAGAAAGATTAATCCTTTCATTGCAGGTCCTCCATCTTCCCTGCTGATTTGCTATCAGCCATTACTATATGCAAATCCCCAAAATACTTGACGTAACTTGAATGCATCTGCTTTCCTTCTAGATGTACCAGGCACAGGCAAAACAGTTTGTAAAGAACGTTTTGTTCACCACAGCTTCTGGAAAACCTTACTATACTTACTTCAGTGCAAACGTGTCTTTATTCTGTAGTATACCTTGATGTTTGAACTTGCACATGCTTTAACATCCTTTCAGTATTCGTATTTTCTTTGATCCCCCTACTTATTAAAAAATGCAAATCTAAATTGTATCTTATTAATGTGCTTCTTTGTGATAAAGCTGTGGGGGGTTAAAATCCCAGTTTTGGTAGCATATTTGGATTTTAATGTGCAGAGTGCAAAGAGAGCTATGCTTTCTGCAGGCCGTATTTTCTAATCAGCTGTTACGAAAAAGATTTTTATTGTTCTTCTGTTGCTCTCCTGAAATTTACAGAAATCAAAAGAGTAATGACTTCATTGTTACACCAAAAATATTTTCAACCATGGATAAAGATCCTTAATAATTTGCTGCAATTTCCCAAAGGACAATGAGGAAGCTTGGATGAAAATTCAGAAAAATAAGTACTTTAGCTGGCTGATTTGAAGTAAATAGTAATTTTTTTGTCATGGATGTAGGGCCTGGGTTTTGTAGTAGTAAACAGTGGTCACTCATTTTTCCAGTTAAATATAGTAGCTTTTAGGTACTGAGTACATCCTTTCACTACAAAAAAAAAGCGCAAATGCTGTAAAATTACTGATGCATTTAAGGCCATTAAACTGCTTCTTGTATTTCCTTTTTGCACAACTTGACCTATCTCTTTGCCCTGGTAAAAGCTTTTGCTGCATGTTTAATGGCTTTTTTCTTAGTGTTACTGCTTGTTTTCTGGATTGCTTCTTGCGCATCTGCTTAACTTGTTGGGAATTTGGGTGGGTCATTGTGACTTAAGATTCCACATTGCATAAAAGTATTGAAGTAAAATGTACAGCCCCTGTGAGGTTTCTTAAAAGAAAGTAGGAAAATGTTAAACTTTATGTGGATCTAATGCCGTGTTACTTCTTCACAACTTACTTTGCAGCAAGCTTTAAATAAAAATTGAGCTTTTTCAGCAGTAGTCCGATCATTAATGCATTCTATAGAAATATTTGGATGAAGACAAACTGGAAAAATTGACTGATTTTTTTTGCAGAAAGACAAACATTATCTTAGAATTATTCTTAGGAAACAAAATAGGGAATTTTCAAGGAAGTTGTATGTATGTTGAGGCAGCTAATCCTTGTGGTGTTTCTGCAGTAGTTGCAATTTTAGGTCATGCAGATCCACGGTAAACCGTTTAATGTAACACACTGTGCTTTTACTTTCTCCTTCCTGCTCTTGCTGCTTCAGAAGACTGACAGATCCTGCTATGGAATCGAGATGGCACGATCTACCACAATGTGGAATGGAGCAACCTGTTATTGAGCTTGTTCTACACTTTTGCAATCTCAGAGGAAAAGGGCCATTCTAGCATAGTAGCAGCTTCATCCCAACAATTTGATTTGCTTTGAAAAGAATTAGTGATTAGGAAAGGACAAAGTGCTTCATCCAGGAACTAGATCTCCTTTGTTTATAGCAGAGCTTTCTGTAGTTTTGCACTTGGGGGATCATCTGGTGGCTGTGGCCCTCATCTAAATGCTATAGATTACGTTTGCTTTGATGCAGTATTCCCTGATCCTATCTCTTTTCAGCTCCCTACAACTCCTGGGCTAAATGCTGAGCAGGCTGATGCATCTTCCAGAAGCCCTTCACAAATAGAAACTGATGCTCCTGGCAGTGTTCCTTCATTAGCTTCATGTGATTTTATAGATTAATAGGAAATGCTAACAGAGTGGGTTTGGAGCTCCCCAGGCTTTGACTGACTGACAGCTCTGTGGGGATAGGGCTTTAGAGTGCTGATTAGTTGCTCTAGTCCAGTTGTTTTCACTACTTTCCTGAACAGATAAAAGAAGGCTTATTATCTGTAAGGCTCAACAAATCATCTAGTTTTTTTGAGGATGGATGCTGTGAGAAAGTCCTTTGCTGGTCTGACTACAAAGTACATGTTGTGGAAGCCTTTGACTTGCTGGATCCGCAGCCATGTAGCGCTGGGGATGGTGATTCAGGTGCTTTCTTTGCTGTGGTCAGTAAGTTATTTGTACTGCTGTTCTTCCCGTTGTTAACATTTCATCTGGATTTGCTGTTTTTCTTTAACTATATCACATTCTTTATAGCAGTAGCTTTAGCCACTGTTGTCCTAGCTCAAACAGTTTGCTCGTATGTTGAACATACGAGAGATTAAGAGATACCCATCTTCCTGCTCAAGAAAACAGGAGGAAGAGTGAGCAGTTTCATGCATTTGAGATTCAAGAGGTCTTTATTTTATTCGTCCTGGTGTTTGCATAGAAGTGTAAGAGGGTGGTGGGGCAAGTGGTGATGGATAGGATGTCCTAACCTGGTTGCTTTGTGTGGTCTCTTTTGAAGAAGGACACTTTGCTCATAGCCTGGGGTTTTGAAGCTCCAGAGGTGTGAGTGCAAATTGGAAGATCCTGGTTTTGCCATAGGTAGCTTTAGTTAATTTGAATAGAAGGGCTATCCATTTATGTGTTCAGTCATCAGTGAAATGAGTGAAAAATATTGTGGCCAGCTTTGCTCTGTTTCAGAGTCTGATTTATAAGAAGTAGTTCTCTAGGCCACTATGTTGAGACAAAGTTACCGGAAATCTGATTTAGCTCCTGGCTTGTTGTGAAAGTTTGTTTTCCTTCTCTGGAACAGCAAAAAAGCCCACCCAAAGACTGATGCTGCCTTAGGCCTCACTTCCTGCATCAATTTATTCCTTGATGATCTGTATGATGGGAGGTGAAAAGGCAAATTTTGGACTGTGAGAACTACTGTTCTCTACTGATAAAAGATCATCTAAGAAGGATTCAACATAACTTGGCAAGCAGTTTCCAAAGGTAGTTTAAAGATGTTTAACTTGTAACATATGGTCTATTATCACATGATGTGGCACCAAAAAAGAAAAAAGTTAAAGATTTATATTTTGGTTTTAGTTCAGTTTAGCTAAATTGTGTCTTGAATAGAAATGAAGAAAAACACACAAGAAATGTTGCCTTTTTTTTCCTTCTGGTGGCCTGAAAATGCTACAAAAGCCTGATGAAATACACTTTATAGTACTTAACCAAGCTGAAGCTGTCCCTATACCATTAGCAATTATCTTTGAGAACTCATGGAAGAAAGAGATCCCAGAGGGCGAGAAAAGGACTCACATAGTGCCTATCTTATTAAAAAAAGAGAGATATATATACACACATGCCATCAATGAAATAAACCTAGGAAAAAGGCCAGGGAATTATGATCCAGTTCCCAAACTCTGTGCTTAGAAGGATGATAGAATAGGGTATTAAAAGAATTGATTTAAAAGCATCTGGGGGATGTAAGGTGATAAGGAGGGTCGGTGTGGATTCATTAAGAACAGATGTCAAAGCAGTCTAATATCCTTGGTGACAGGGTAATTGTCAATTGGTCTGAATTGTAGTATGTGATGTTTAGGTTAGGTATTACGGAAAAGAAATCTAACTTTAAGGATAACAAGGCACTGTACATAGTACCCTGGAGGCTGTAGCATCCCCTTCACTGGGAGATACAGACAGATATTTTGCAGAGGATGGGCTCAGTTTGGCTTGCTACAGGAGGATGAACTACATTCATTACAGTTCTTTCTGCCTTGAATTTCTCGGATATTGTTAAGATTTCACAGCACCGTACAGGTTTTGAACTGTATAATACTTGACAATGGGGCTTTCCTGAATTTATTCATTAGTGTTTGCAGTAGGAAGGTACCATGCACTTTTTCCTGCCATTTTCCATGGAAGTTATCAAGAGTTTTTTCTCACCCATTTACATACACTGTTTGAATGTACACTGTGGTATTGGGTAAATAACTTTCATCTACAAGCAATGTTTCATGTTCATGTATTTGTGTAACGGATCCCCACATGCAGGCCAGGGTATTAGTTTCAGGTATCTCTTTAAATTGACAAATCTGTATGTCCTTATGGAGCCTGTTGGGTGACAGCGAGATGATTGTGACTGTAAGAGCTCTGACTGTATGGATCAGATTGCGAGATCATTTACTGGTTTAATCCATTTTCAACTGGATTTAAAAGAAAAATAAAAGGGTAAAAAAGATACCCACCTCTGTACTATAGATTTCATTTTGTCCAGTGTATGAACAAAAGGTCCCAAAGTACAAAACTACTCTGTCACGGATTCTTGCAGGTGGGAGTTTTGCTCTTGCATCCTTTCTTTTTCCGTATTAAAAGCAATTAACTTTATCCATTGTATGAAGCTAAAATATAAAACCAAGTTTTGCTTTAATCTTTCACTCTTACAGTTATTTCATCCCCCTTGGAAAATAATGGGTGAATGCACCCCATTTGGCTTAAAGCAGCAGATCTATATCCAGTTAATTTGCGGATAAATATGGGCTTCTGCTATTGATGTTTCTTGATCCACACAAAGTGGTTATATTAATACTGAAACATTATTAATCAATAGGTAGCTCTTTAAAAATACATCACTAAGACTAGCCAATTATGTTTAAGTATATATCAAAGGCGGCAGAGCAATTTGACTTACACTCATGGTCCATTAGAGAGTTCCAAACATTTTAATTATAAATATATTTTTATCTGCAGTGAAACTTACAAAGCAAATTTACATTTCTCAGTCTGGCCTCAAAATATTAAAAAACCCAAAATGGTTCTTCAAGTTTTCAGTTGGTTTTATTTTCATTCAGGAAAGGACAGAACTATGCTTGAGTTCATCTTAGTCTCCTGAATTGCAACTAAATAAACTACGTGTTAGCTCATGCTGTTTTTAAGATAGCCTGGTCTGTGAGGTCACAGAACTTACAAATGCAGATCATGTCACTGAAGTGTGTAGTTCTATTTAGTTTTATAACATCAATTAAGTATTGAATTTCAGTGAAATTGCTTTATTTCCCTCTCTACCAAAGGAAAATCTGACTAAAGCATACAATCTACTTGTAAATTCTCAAAAATACATGCTTTATTCAAAGAACATAGCCTATAATTTTGGGAAGCATGCAGTGTATTTCTTATACCTTGCTGAAAGTTTAAATACCTGTTTGAAATATAAAACCTACTCTGGACTATTTATGGAGTTGCTACTGATGCTTCTGCTTTAGGAACGGAATGTGTTGGCTGAAGTAAAGTATTGCATTGTGTTTTACAATCAGAAAGAAACTGTATATTTTCCTTTGAGATTATCATGCCATTCTTCATATAAAATTTCCTTCTTTAAGTAGACTGTTTCCCCTCTGGCTCATGTCCCTCAACAATTACCCAGCATAAGCAATCTGTGGAGACTAGCATGAGGTGAGCTGATTGTCATTCAATGCCTGTGAAATCTTTAGGTGAACATTAGTCACTCTTTTAGACATGTTAGCTTGAAGTGGAAGCAGTCAATTATAGAGCAGAGGCTTTATGGCTACATTATTGCCATCATACTATTAGGTTTTCGGCAGTAGCATTCTGTTTGATCGATCCATGCCAAGACACTGATGGATAGTTTTGTTCTTCAAATGTCAAATATGTGGGACTTTTGTACTTTATTTGTTTATTGGTACACTACTGTACTGTGGATGTCTTTCCTTTCTACATCATTCTAGCTTTAACAGTTAATCATAATTCATTTTATTTGAAGCTTTGGTGTTGATTTCAGTAGTGTTCTTAATCTTTTTTACATTCTTGAATTACAGAGGAAAGTATACTATCGTATTGGTTGTGCGCTTAATTGGATGTGTGTAAGTTTCACAGTTGTACAGGGCCTTGGAGAGCAAGAGTTGTTGCTGGTTGAGAAATGTGTGTGCATGGTGGTATCCAATGTATAGTGAGTTCTGAGATTCTGTTCTCTCCTCCGGGCTTCTGTGTGTTGTGCTTGTTTGGGTGGTTTGGGCTGTTTGTTATTTTATGTCTCTCTCATACATTACAATAATTTTAGAACATCAGTAACAGTAATTTCAAGGTGTAGGTTTAGTTTAGATCGCAGGCTTCATCTGAATACCATATTTTAACTAAATATGTGCATTTGTAAGTATATTCAAAAGTAAAAATACTGCTGTTGACACTAACCAGGAGGTATATAGGCAAACTCTGTTTTGGATTTGATGGATATGGAGCAGCCTGTAAATACAAACAAAGAGCAAATATACATAGAGTGCTGTTAAATCTCCTATTACCAACAGGAATGAGAAGAAACTCCTCATCAGCCTTTTTGTGAGGGGCACTCTTTCCAAGTACTGCCAGGATTTTCCTTACAGTGTTGCAATCCATTCTCCAACAAAAGGGTAAAGAAGAATGGGAAACTGAAGCTCATCAAAGTTTTCTGCAGTTTGGTTAAACGTCAGGGTTTCCAGACAGAAGTTAACAATAAAAAAGCTCTGAACCCATTTCAGACCCATGGCTTCAGTGACACAGAACGTCAGAGCAACTGCCATAAACTAGAGCTATGTTTATGCAAGCAAATTCAGGCAGCTGTAGTCTTCCTATTACCACATCATATAGTGATCAGTGGGCTGTGTTATGTGCCAGAGGAATGGCTCTACCACTGTGCAACTATCTGCAGCACTGTACTGGCTGCACCTGCAATGAAGGGAATGTGATTAATATTGTTAATACCAGTGAATTAGTATTTCAAAGCCATCCATTTAGGTCAATACTGCACAAGTGTCTCAGCAGGATGCGAGTTGGAAAGTCTCATGGTCTGAATTCCTGGCAGCAGTGACACTTTTTAACTTGAGCAGGAGTGCTAACATTGGAAAAAAAAATAATAATAGTGATTTGGGTAAGTGTTCTAGTCCTGATTACAGGAGTATTATCCACTCTGAGTTCATCTCTTATCCATGTTCCTCCAGTGTCTCTTGGGCAGTGTTACTAGTGCTGGATAAATATAATTCTCCACTCCAGAACTGGCTGCAGTTCAGTAGCGTGCGTGTGTGTGAAGTGACTCTGAATAAAATACACTATTTAAATGTAAATAGTGTTGTCATTCTACTTAGTGAGGATCACTTCTAACTAATTGGAGGATATTCATTTTACTTTAGTGTTTGAACATCGAAATAATTAATTGTAGTGTAACACTGGCTTTCTCTTTCAGTTGTTTTCACTTCTGCGTATGTGTACATTCACGTATTTGTAAACATGTACATTAAACAAAAGTCAAAGTGTTCCATATATATTTTAGAGTTAAAAAGGGAGCCAAGGAGAGTGTAAACTGCTGCGCAGTTCATGATAACATTTAATCAAATGCTTAGTTGATCTAAAGGGGTTTAAAGCACAGGCTAAATCAGGGCATAAAACCTGGATCGAGTTTATCAAACCAAATGGAAGTCAAAATACTGTGTTCTGCGGGCTTCAGACTGGACGCTAAGTAACTGACAGCTGAGGCATAGGGGCAGCACCTCTAGAAAGAGACATGAGTGCTCTGTAGTTAGCAGTGAAGTCAAAATAGCTTGGTTTCCTGCTCGCCTGCTTTTTTAGGAAGAACTAAATTTTTACATTTGGAAAAAAGAAGAGAAGCTGGACATTTACGAGTGATAAGTAAAGGCAGACCAGACTAGCTCAGGAAGAGGGATCAGCGGGGAACAGGGAAAAGACCAGAGCACTGAAGACAAATCAGAAAGAAACTTTCTATTGTCATGTGTCATACATGGCATAAGTGGAAGTGAAAGGTAATTTAGAGTAGACAGTAGGCAGTGGTCTAATTATTAGTGTGGTCTGATTTATCATATAACATAATGATCTCAAGTTAATAAACTCCCAGTTGCATGTAAGTAAGTGACATACATCATAAACTGCTTCCTTACCTTCATTCTGTACTGTTTTATCTCCTGAACACATAGTAGGACTGTGAACATTATAATCTCTAAGTCAGTATCATATAAGTTACTTATTTCCAAAGTCTTATTTTTCTTGTTCTATTAAGTGCACCTGCCTCAATACACAATGTCCTTGATCATTGGCTTTTGAAGTCTCAGCAATGAGACTTAAGTTGAAGTGAGCAGTATCACAGTGATTGCAGCTCTTATACGCTTCCTGGAGCTGATCCACAGCAAATCCATGAATAGACAAGAGGTACCAGAGTTGCCCTCTTCACATTATGTTGAATTTATTTGTATTCAACAGGATTGCGTTGGGACTAACTGATAGAGAAAAGAAGAGCAGCTGGTGATGGATTAATGGAACGAGGCTCATATTGTTTGGTAGATAGGCCAGATAACTACCCCAAATAGTTTTCACTAGCAGCAAGGAAAGGAGGGAGTGATTCAGTGCCTCCACAGCTGCTGTGACTTTTGCTGTTCTTTGACTCTGTTGCTCTCCCTGCTGCCATGATGATGTCCTTCACCCCACCCCTACTGCTGCTGTCAATTAATAGAGCATCTGCCCTGTTTCTGTTACTTCTGCTTTCACTCTGATTGTTGACAATTCTTTCACTTGTGGTAATATATTTCTGTCATGACCACAGAGACAACTGTGTCTACCTGATAGAGTTGCAGGAGAGCTTTAGAGAAGGAAGAGCTTTCCTCTTGTGCTGAAGAGAGTCTCTTTCCCCATTCTCTACTTTCAAATATCTCCTGATTTACCCCATCAGCTGCTGTTGTCAGATTCAATTCACAATCACTTCTCCAGCCCCCTGTCCTCTCTTGATTTTCCTTCTGAAAGAGTAATACTATGGAATAACCAGGATAATTTTTCTACTAAGGTCTTACATACTTCGACTCTTTTTTTGGGGTATAAACATCAGGAGCAAGCTGCTGTCATAGATAAGCTAATATATACTCCTGCTGTAGAGAGTCAGTGGATGTAAACCATCCCTACCTACACTGGTATTGCTTGAGGCTGGAGTCAGCTGTGCTTCAGCAACTCTTGAATTAACAGGTTATGGCTAGCTGTAGCGATATCCTGAGTTCAGCTCACATAGGAGCTCATGGTCTGTGAATTGTTTTGCTAATCTTCTTTTTTCCCTAATCTGAGAATAAAATTGTGTAGGTACCTAGAAAACACAATTTGTGAAGAAAGAATTAATAGATTGGGGAGGACTAGCTTAAAAGAAGAGTGGAGAATGATGGTCTTTGAGAAATCAAAAAGCCATTGTGAAGAGAAAAGGAGTAAAATTAGGAAGGAAGCAGGGAATTATGTTGCAGGAAGTAATAGATTAGATACTAGGAAAAGATTTTAGCGGGATGTATAGAGAAAAATGGAAAACTTTGGAGAGGCTGTGGAGTTACTGAAAAACAGGTTAAGCATAGATTAGGCAAATGCTTAAGATGTAAAGAGACCTTTGGAGACCATTGAGGTCTCACACAAAGCAGAGTAGTAGTACAACTTCCACCCTGTAGTCCTGTCCAAACTGGTTTTCCAGTTTGACTGCAAGGATTAAAATGGGTGACTATTCCAAAAGGCTTGCTAAAGTCAATGTAGAGTGACACTGTGCTCTTCCTCTGTCCACTGAACCAGTCATCTCCATGTAGAAGGCAGTCAGACCTGACTGGACCTTGATAAATCCATACTGACTGTTTTGCATCACTTTCCTGTCCTCTGTGTGCATTCCTATGGCTTTAAGGAGGGCTTGCTCAATAATCATTGCTGCAACTGAGGCTGACCCACCTGCTATTGCGTGTATCCTTCTGTTCGCCCTTCTTGAAGTTATTTGTGACATTTGCTTTACTCAGCCATCAGTAAGCTCCCCTGATTGCCCAGACCTATGAAAAGAAGATCAGCCTCACAGTGACATTGGCCAGATCTCTGAGCGCTTTTGCATGCATGCCCTCTGGTCCCATAGACTTGGGTACACCTAGGACAGCATCAGTCAGGCTTTGTTCTGGCTATAGCTGGTCTTGCTGTGGGGCAGGAGCATGAATTATTTTACAAAATCCCTTCTAATCTTGTGATTCTAAGACCAAATATGAATGCTAGCTTTATCCTATATGAGGTCTTGTCTTTCTAGACCCTCCTTCCTGCTTTGACGAGCTCTCCTTCTGCTTTCTCTGTCCGAATCTAAATGCTGCAAGCTTTTGAAAGGCTTTGGCAAACCAAACTGCCCAGCTGAAGTTCCTTAGTTCCCTTACTGTGCAATTACCCATCTGATGAGCCAAATGGAGTTCCCAGTTAGACTTCTGAGGAAGAGTTGGTTTTTTATCTTGTGAAAAAAAGTTGCTGCGGGTCAGATTCACATCTTATTTAACAAAGTAGAATAAATCCTACACATTAATTTTTACTTACGCACCACTTGCTGAGCCTCTACTTGTGCTTTGTCCATGGACATCATGTGATGCCCAAATTTGAACATATGGATTTACGTTTTTGTTCCTGCTGTTGGAGCTGTGTCCATTTGTACGTGCGTTTATAGGTTAAGTTGAGGGCTTTCTCAGCCCTTTTTCTGTTTGGCCAGATAGCATTCACGTTCCCACCTTTGACCTTTTTCTCTTTGGTTCACCTATTACTCTTTCTCTTGATGATAAGGAAAAGTGTGGTTCTGTGTGTGCAAAAGCACCACTTTGTTCTTTTATATATTTAATATTAAATACATTAATATTTAAATAGTATTTTAATAGATTCTATTAAATAGAATTCTGTGTAATATAACTTCTATTTCCCACATTTTAAAAGCTTTATTATTTAATGAAATGAAAAAAGTAAACCAGAGAAATACAGTTGTATTGACAAAGCAATTATTGGCATGTAGTTGAAATACTAAAATACATGTTGGAAAATTTCTAAATATTAAACCTCAAAACAGACCGTGTGATTGCATGTTATAGCATTCATTATGGCTGAAACTGGAATAGGACAGGATACAAAAAAGTAATAATCGTAAGGTTAATATTTCACATTGTCGAAAATATATAGTTGGTTTGTTAAAATGCTCTAAAAATCCTCATTACTAATTCAAAATC
Source organism: Psittacus erithacus (assembly GCA_009867235.2). Classification (NCBI taxonomy): domain Eukaryota; kingdom Metazoa; phylum Chordata; class Aves; order Psittaciformes; family Psittacidae; genus Psittacus; species Psittacus erithacus. Next base: position 40,480 of record WYDI02000412.1, read on the forward strand.
CTAGCTATAGTCTGGTTTTTTCCAGAAAAATGTTTGGATGTTTTGCCTGAGTCTTCAGGAAAGTTCATTTCTTTTAAGTATCTTTCCTCCTTCCATCAGACTTCTCATCTGTATAACACTGAGCTCAGGTATCACTTTAAGTGAGACCAAAACATTTGGACTCTCATGCTTATTAATAAATACATGAGTGGCTACGTTGTAGAGTTAGACATGAAGCCGAATGCTGTTGAAACATTTTATATACATATATACTCATGTTTATACATATACGTCTGTGTGCATATATATGAGAAAGATCTAGGCCGTTTTAAAGTAAGAATATACTGTGCTGTCAGAGTGTATAACTGTAGAACTCGTCTGATTTTGGTGCACCAGTGTGAAGCAAAATCTCATGTTGAAGCTAGTGTGGCTATTAAAAATACTATACTCAGAGCCAAGAACCTTTCCTTGTCCAAAATCTGGTTATTTCAGGTTTGAGTGTCATAGCTAAGAGCGTATCTGGCCTCTTCTCTTCTGTAACTGGCATGACTTCAGGAATAAATCAGTTGTTAGTGAGCAGAGAAAGGACTTTGGAATTTCCTGCACTCCTACTGTGTAGATTCAAATGCTACGTTTAAATAATGGATGAAGCTAAGATTAATATAATTGATCATTGTATGATTTATATGGAGTAATTATAACTAGGTTGAGAAAGAATTTTCAAAAGCTAGTTTCCTGGTAGCCAGAGCCATTAAATAACAGTATGCTGCCAAAACAAAAATTAGGTGGGAACATAGCCACAGAGTTCAGAATGTCTGTCCTCCGCCTGATTTATGACTATCCTTATGATGACAGTATCAGTGGTATTTTCTTATTAGGAATAGTAAGAGCTGTTTGAATTGTTTTTCTTATCTTTCTAAGAGAACTCTGCGTTGTTTTAAGCTCAGTCAAGTGTAATAACTGGAAAACTGCAAAAATCTAATGTATAACAAAACCGAAAGGTGCAAGAGGTTGAAAAGGTTAATTAAAAGTGTAATGATCGCATTTACTGAGACATTCCAATTAATCACTTTATTCCAGTGGTCATGTGATGCAGAAACCATTGCTACAGATAACTGATTTCTAGTGCTGGCACATGTGGTCTGTGTCCATAAAATGTGTATTTTTATACAGATGGAAATGTAACTTTTTATTTTAAGCTGCTTTTATTTATCTGAAAATATTTGAAACAAGTAGCTGATGTTTAACCCTGTACCCTCACATGATATTTTCCCCAGCTCTACTGCCTCTGAACAGTACAGGAGCATTGCCCCCTTGATACTTGTAGTCTTACAGCCCCACGGGAGGTTTGCTTACAGCTTAATGGGGTTGTAGGTATAGAAGAAATAAAGCCCTAGAAATACATCATTATGTAATGTGATCTCTCTGAAACAGTGTATATGACCAACAAAGTGAATTCTCAAGTGTCAACAAGCACATGTAAATGTAATTTTTACCACGTCAAGTGGAAAAAAAGCAAAAAGAACCTTGAAGGATCAATTACAAAGGTCATAACCTTGTATTATCTGATTTGCTATAATATTCACACAAGCTTTATTGGAATGGAACATAAATTTGAGAAATAGTGAGATTAGAAAGGATTGAAATGCTAGAGCAAAGAGCTAGAAGCTCTCTCCTGGTTTATTTTGCTGGGGCAGCACTTTAGAGGGAGCCCATTATAAGCAGGAGAACAGTAGTTATGTTAACATGGTGATTAATCAACTCTGTGGCAAAAAGGAAACAAGTTGTGAATTCAATTCTGCAGTAATAAAAAGGAATACTGAAAGTTGCCCTGTAAATTGGCATGACTTTGGTAAACAGTCCCTCACTGTGTCTTGAGAACTTCCATGCAGTAAATCACTTCTCATGGCAACCACGTAGGTTTGCCTGTTTTCCCAGGTTTATTCTGTATTTCCATGTGTGTTAGTTCTTTCTCAATTTTATTGACTTAGAATTAAGCTAATAATAAAATATTGAACTGTCTAACGTGAAAGCATATGCAGTAACACATTTTCTCTCTTATTGTAAGGGGAAATTAATCAGAAGAACCCAGCTGAAACCCTGGTAATAGCCTTCCACATCACAAAACCAGCCTTTAACTCAATACAGAGCATGAATTGTGTATGGGATGACCGAGATCATTCCCTCAGAAAAAAAATATATTCTGTATATGGTCCTAATCATGCATAATCCATGCCAAATGCTAGTGCAGTGTAGATATGTTAAAATGACCTTTACACCCTAAAACTCTTTATGGCAGAACTGAAATCATCGGTGCAGTAATGTGAGTAACAGTGACTGGATTAGTTTGCAACAATTGGAAGTTTCTTTGTTTAGCAGCCTCTGATTTTATTCGTACATTTCTGTCTCCTACATGATATACCTTGGAGAGAAGTAGTAAAAGCATTAAAGAACCAAATTCTTCGACTTAGATTATTGACAGTTCAGAACTACTCTAGTGAATAAAATTGATTTAACTGTGCTGGCATGAATAGAATATAGAACTGCTGTCCTCAGTGCCATGTGGAAAGTTAGGGACCCTGGTATAACCTTTCATTAGATTTGTAGCAGAAATGAAAGGTGATAGATCAGGATATTTGTGTGAGTGAAGACAGAAGGAATTTCAGCAGCAGACCGCAGTGGTGTTAGCTCTGCGGGGCCGGTTTTCTTCTCCCTTCTTGCTTTTGTGGAACAAAACTTTAAACCAGTTCACTGTAGGGTTATAAGGTTTTCCTCTTAGATAGTGTACGAGTGGAGCAGATGTCCCTCAGCCAACCCACAGGGCTCAGCCGCCTTTGAGTTTTCTGCTCAGCCTGGCCACATTCCTCCCCAGAAAATAATGTGAAAGTATCAAAGGAAATCTTAAGACACCATTTCTCCCCTTTCTCATCAACACATATCCAGCATAGAAGTTGCAGTCTCTTGCAGTCTCTTTCAGTCTTTATCTGAAATGTCTAGGAAATGCACCAGGAAATGGTCAGCTAAAGGTAGGAGTATCTAATGTAAATGGAGAGAAGAGTCCCACCTAGTAAGAGCTCAGATTCAGTGTTGAACTTGGGCAGTGCAAAATATAGCAAATAGGTCATGTGGCCTTCTTAGTAGAATTAAACTTCCAAGAACAGCCCAAAAGATAGATTTATACACCTAAAAGTCACGAGCCTTTCAGGTGATAGCTAAAATCCTTAGCTAGGTGCTCAGAACCCTTATAAAGTGCACAGATATGTGAAAAAATCAAAACCAACCAACAAAAAACCCTTGCATAATAAATGTGTAGATGGACAATAAGAAATACAGAAACTGAGATTTGCTGAAGGACTTTGGACCCGAGGGGCCGGATTCACAGCCTCAGACAGGTGCATCTGTCCATGCAGCAATCAATGTATGCTTCTGTGAGTAGAGAACAGCTTGTCTTTTAATGGGCACCTAGCAGAAGATGTCATGATGCTTTAGTCATTAAGTTTGCAAACAGAGTAGTCTTTGAGGAAGGGGAATGCCTTTGCTGTCTGCTCTTCTCTATGGGTTTTCACAAAGCCTGGGAGGGTACTGTATGGATTAGGCAATAGCTTGGTCTGGAAGGAAGGGGAGAAGTTGTGGTATAGAAAGGGTTATGTTTTTTAGAGGGGGTTAGAAGAAGAGAGCACAAGTGGGATCACACCTCCACAGACTTGCAATTAAGGGAGTCAGCTTCAGGGAGGGGATCCTGGTTTCCAGCCATTGCTCCTGCAAGAAAAACAGCTCTCTTTCCTGGGTGCAGGCCAGAACCCAGCAGTCTGCCTCCCAGGGAGAGATCTCATCCTTGGTCTGAAGCATTGTGCTCTCTCTTATGCTTTGCAATATGCACTATTTTCCTGTGTACCTTCCTGAGAACACTTTACAATGAGATGATTTGAGAACCCTTCTGGGAAATGAGAACAGTGGTTCTGAGTCTCCATGTTATGGATGGCATTGAACCAAAGGCTTCTAGATCCCAACTGATGATTCACCAGTGGAGTCTCATAAAAACAAGGGCCAGGATGTTTTGAAAAAGACTTAGGGTGTAGCAGTTACTCATAACATGGTAGCTGAGTGATGAACACTTCCAAATGAAGTCTGTTGGTTCATACTAAGCACTGCAAATGATGTTGATCCCTGTAGGGCTTGGACAAGAGACAGTCTTTACCTCCTCGAATAGATTTATGGTGTATTCAGAAAAGAATTTTAGGGACCTGTGGAATTTGTGTTACCAGAGACTTACATGACTGACCAGGAGTGTAAAATGTTCCAGCTTCAGTCTCAGGAACCTAAAGTCCCAGTTTGGCTAATTTTGTTTGTTTAGGTCCTGTTGTTGCTCTAGCCTTGGGTTGTGCCCTTCTGCGCACAGGAGTCAGCCTCAGCCTTGTCACCTAGTGACGGCAGCTGTAATTTCAACATGTATCTTGTTGTATTCTGTGGTACTCTGCAAGCCCTGGTTATGGCTGAGATTGTATTATCTTCAATTTAAAAGGTAAAGCACCTGCTTATTATGATTATGGAAAAAGTCTGAAGTGCGCCTGACTGTTCTCTAAATGCTGATGAGCAAGAAGACAAGTAGAACCCCAGAATAATATGTATATATATCAGTCTCATGATTTCTCAGGGATGACTCGTTTTTTCTTTGCCATTTGGGATTAGAAATAATTTGTCCAAGAAAATGGTAGCTTATTTGAATCCATTAAAATGCAGATGACAATATTTCCCATGCTTTCCTTATTTTTTAATCTGCTCTTCTTATAAAGCAGAAGTACTTTGGTGAGCCCCATGGCAGTACTTTTGTTAAAGTGGGATCGTGGTTCTACTCTTTATTCTGGTCAGTTTTTGGTTCCTGTATGCCATATTCTGTGTCTGTATTGGAGTAGGCCCATACCCATGTGGTCACCTCTTATCACTTTGTAATTTTGCTTTCCATAACATTAACATTTATTGCTCTCTTTACAGCATTCCCTTCGCTAAAACACTTAGAAAACCTACTAATGCTAATTACTTGCAAACAGTAAAGGTAATTTTAAATAGCAGCTTCAGTAAATTGCTTTTTATGTGCTGTAAGAAAATGGAAAACTAAGTGTCCATTTTGCTGTTTAGTAAGAATGTTATAGAGCAAGTAGTAGTCCTTTTGCTCCTTCCATCTAGTGGGAGTATGAATAAGAAGCTCCCAATATCCGCTGAGAATCCCTTCTTGTGCCTCATGGTGTTAACTGGAGTTGAGGTTGCAGCCAAAGGCTCAGTAGGTGCAGAAATGAAATAGAAATGGAAATGCAAGAGAGATGAAAGATTAAGATGAAGAGTCTGTGAAAGGGGGTGAAACATAAGGAAGATCACACAGGGCAGGGAAAGCCCTATTAGAACTTCAGAAACATCTCTGGATGAAAGACTGGAGTGTTTGGCTGGCTCTTTCTGGTGCTGTATGGGAGTATGAGTCCAGAATCACTGCATCTGTAACAATGTTGGACTGGGGAGAGGGGGGTTCAGGAGATAACTAACATCAAAGTGGTTACACCTTATACTGCAATGCAAGGCCTGCTTTTTCATCAGTAAAATTTATATAAAAGAACATTTCACCTCACATGCATATGTTACATGTGCAGTAGAAGAGCTGTGAGCCAGTGATCCATGTAGAGGTAAGTTAGTATCAGTAAGCCGGTTACTGCTACCCCAGAGATTTGGCATGTAGTGTACAGCAAACTGCTGGTAGAGTATGTTTTTCGGCATTCCAACTCTATGGATGTTGGGAACTGCTGCTTTCCCACCAAGGCAGCAGCTCCATGACTGCATGCACTTCATCAGGGTAGCACCCATAGCAGCAAAGCAGCTCTCAGCTGCTGCTGGCCCCTTGCCGTGGGAGTGAACCAGTGCCTCACACAGAGGCATGAGGCATCACTTATCACCTGCCTGGAAGTAACTTCAGAGTCTGCAGTGATTTGCAGGAGTGGAAAGCTGCATGATTTGGCAGAGGTTTCCAGAATGGGCCCAAGGCAAAGCAGACTTTGGAGACAGGAAGCTCTGGGTGCGGAAACACTGATGGAAAGAAATCGTTACTGGTCCCAGGCTGCTGCTTTGATCTCCCTCTATCCATATCCAAGTGTCCCAAGAGGAGGGAAACTGAGAAAGGATCTCCTTACACAAACCTTTCCCAAAGAATGCTGGCAGGAAAAGTAGCTCTGGATTAGATCCATTTGCTGTTAACGTAGTCAGTACCTAGTAAGAGCCAAACTCCTGCCTGTCTTAATAATTTAAGCTTTGCAGGACAGTAGCTGGGTGAAATTTTGACTTTATGCATTACTGCTGCATAAGTAATCCTCAGGAGCACTCTCAGTATGGGTAACTGTTTGTAGTTACCACAGGATTTAGGAATAATTATGTTGTACTTTTGCAATAAATAAAGGATAGAGTGTGTTCAGGGTTGCAAATTTTGCATTAAAACATGGTTTAAAACCTTGGGACAAGTTGGTATGAATAAGAAGAGGTGGTTTAGACAGTCTCATGTCACTCAAATGCAGTTGGTGCATATCTCTCATATGTTGTATGTAGTCTTGGTTTTTAAAGGTAAAAATCATTTGTATAATGTGATGATAAATATATGCCAGAACCAATACCTGAGGACATATGTTTCAAAATTGATGAGGCAAGTGGCATGTTACAGCCAGGGCTAGTTTAAAAAACAACCAAAAAAACCCCGTGGTCCACGTTCAGAGTTGACATGTAGAGGAATGTGAGTCTTGGGTATATATAAATTGCATGAAAGATGTGAATATGTGTAACTTGTTTGTGAACAATTTGCAGCTAATTCAGCTTTCATCAAAGATAACTTTCAGTGCTGTTTGTGCTGTCAGTGAATTGCCTTCTGCCCTACTTTTTAAAGAGATTGATTAACCTGTCTCTGCTTATTTTTGAAGCGTTCATATTCGCAGTGCTTTTTAATTCTGTAGCAGTATTTGCTACAATTTGGACGCTTAATGGAAATAATATCTATGATTATCAGCAAAGAGGTGCTTTATTACGTCTTGGTTTTTCTTTAAAGTATGCTTTATAATGTATCACGCGGCATGCTGATGTCTGTTCATATTGCAATGCCCCATTCGGAGCTCTTCCACAGAATCTTGTTTTGAAGAGTGGAATTCAGCAGTTGACTCCAGGCACAAATAGCCATGTAATTACTCTGCAATCACACAGTAATTAGCATGTGCTATTCATATATTGCATAATTATATGCCCTGCAGATTACATAGTAATTATATTTGTACTAAACATATAATTCTATATACTGTATTAAGAAAAAACTTTGCGAGTTCATAGTTAAGATTATAGTTGGATGTTAATGTAGTACAACATTTTATATAGAAGTGTTACAATTTTCTGAGAGGGTTGTATTTTGGATATCTGCTGCATCTGGTGTTGCTTAAACTGTGGGAGGCTGCTATTGAAAGAAATGCTTGGCTCTGTTAAATGTAGCATGTTTATAATTCTGTAATTTATGAAGGTAAGAAGCAAAAAGTTGCAGTTTATTGTGCGAGTTTGTTGTGCAAGATTGGGAAGGACTTGGAGCATGAATGTTAAATGTACAAAGGTTAAATGCATGAAACTCCTGAATGTAGTTGCCGTATATTGCTAGAGTGAAAAACAAATCTAATGCTACTTATGCATTGCTTTATTTCTGGATAGAATCATAGAACAGTTAGGGTTGGAAAGGACCTTGAGATCATCAAGTTCCAAACCCCCTGCCATGGGCAGGGACACCTCACACTAAACCATGGCACCCAAGGCTCTGTCCAACCTGGCCTT
>WYDI02000414.1:0-22993 GCA_009867235.2 Psittacus erithacus
CGCGGCGGCTGCGCGGCCGCGCTGCGGCGGCGCCGATGCTGTCGGTGCCGGTGGCGGGCGCGGCGCGGGGCGCGGGCTCCCTGCCCCGCCGGCGCACCATGTGCAGCGGCGTCGGCTGCTTCTGGGCGCTGCTCTCCGCCGGCCTCCTGGCTGCCTGCGCCGCCGCCTTCCTCTCCCCGGCCTGGCTCCTGCCGCCCGGCCGCGCCGCCGGCGGCTTTGGCTTGCTCTGGCGCTGCGCCGGGCCGCCCCGCAGCTGTCACGGTTCCACCGGCCCCGGCGGCTTCGGAGACATCCCCTCCGGCTCCTGGCAGGTGAGCGCCTCCGCACCGCGGCGTCCCCTCCCCGGCATCCCCCAACCTCCCTGGCATTGCCCCTCGCCTCATCACCTCCCCGGCATCCCCCCTGCCTGCCCTGGGCTCCGTGCTGTCACTCCATCACCTCCCGGTAGTCCTCCGACCTGCTCCGGGCTCTCTGGCACCCCATCTCCCCGTCATCCCTCCCACATCTCCCGTGACCTGTCCCATGCTCTCCAGTATCTCTGCCCTCCTCACCTCCCTAAGTCTCCCTGTCATCACTTCAGCATCCCCTGTTCTCAGGTAGGCTCCCCAGCATCCCCTCATTCTGTCCCTCAGACCTGCCCCCGCATCCTTGAGCTGCCTGGAGCATCTCGAGCATCCTCTGCATCCCCCATGCTGCCCCTGAGCATCCCTTTCTTCCCCCATTCTGCCTCCAAGCATCCCTTTCATCCCCTGCATTCCCTCCAGATCCCCTGAGCATCTCCTCAGCATGCCCTGGCTGTCCTGTGGTCCCTGTGAGTCCACATGCCTCTTCGGATGCTTGCCCGTGCTTGGGGTATTGCATGGAAACCTCCCGGGCACCTCTGCATTGCTGTGGTGACCAGTGCAGCCCAAGCGTGGCTGGGGTCCACCTCCAGCCATGGCCCAGCAGGTTTGGCCCGGCCACCCTGCCCTGCTGTGGCCTCAGATCCCTATGATCTGAGTGGGTGTATGAAGGGAGTCGGGAGGAAAGCAGGAGAGGTTTGGTGCTCCCAGGTGTGGCACTGAGCATCGTTTGGTGGCTGGGTCAGTTAAGCAGGAAGGAGTGGGGATGTGACTGAAACTGCTGCCTCTGGGACATGTGGATCCAGAAATGGAGCCTGGACTTGGGGCATTCTGGCCGTTCCCCTGCCCACCAGCCTGGGCGATGCCCTTGAGAGGTTTTGGGAGGGAGGAGGCCAAGGCCTCCCTTGCCCTGTGGAGCCTGGGGTTGCTGCGGTGTCCTGGGGTGACAAAGAGCTGCCTGTCCCCTCTGGGTGTGCGCAGGGACCACACAAAGCCCAGCCCGGCATCCCGCATCTTGTATGCCCCTGCCCTTCCTCCTCCCCTCCCCTTTCCTTTTATTCTTAGCTTCTTACCCTGAGGTTGCGAGTGTGATTTCAATGTCACTGTTCAAAAGACATGAGCTTTGACTTGATCTGGGCTGCTGCGCTGCAGAAACCCCCAAACGAGGGCTAAGACCCTGAGAGGTCATGGCTGTGCCTGCCACGATGGTGTCACGAGTTAAATTTCTTTGCCTGCCGTGGAGCTGCGCTGTTATCTCTCTCAGGACTTGGGACACCACATCTGCATGTGATTGCTTACATCCTGTCATGGTCCTTAAAATTGTCATTAAAGACAAATATTGTGAATTACAAAGAAAAGAACTGGCTGCACGCAATCCTTCCTGTTTATATAAAAACGTGCAGAAGTGCTGTTGTTTCCGTAAGCTGGCCTTTGTTCAGATGTTTTTGCAAATGTAATGCAGCTAAACACTTCCAAGTAATAACAAACTTTAAAGATAAGAATGAAGCTCAGCAGTGACTCATTTGAACAAGCTTCAGCTACACACAGCCTCAGCCAGCTAATAGCCTCTGAAAACACTTCAGATCCAGAACAGTGTAAAGCAGAGCCTCTGAGCTCCCGAGCTTGGGCTGTTGTAGGAATGAATATTACGGTGCCAGCGGGAGTTTACAGGAGATTTTGGTGGCACATTCTCATCACCTTTATTAATACCACCCAAATAATTAATGAACAACAAACAGTGTAGTCTCCTTCAGGAGAAAGCACTCCCTGACCAGCTTTCTTCCATGATGGGGATGAGAAGACCTGTTGTGATGGTTATTTGATGGGGTGGAATATAATAAAACAGCCCTGACAGCTTTGCTAAGGCAGGCAGCAGCTTTTGCTTTCCTGCATGAGCAGCCCTCGAAACCTGAATGCCTCAGTGCTCTGGGCAGCTGGAGCCGAGTGCTGTGAGCCCTGTCCACAAGTTCAAGCAAGAGATTCTCCTTTTTGGAGAGACTGGGAAATTGTGGCTCATTTTTCTCTGCTTACAGAACTTGTGACATTTCCAGTCTCTCAAGCAATCTTGGGGGCAGCTCCTTCTTTAAGTGAAAGCCAAGAGCCTGATGCGAACAGGAATCTAGGAGCTTTTGGAAACAGCTGCCAGCTTTTTGCTAGAGAAGTGGAGGCTAGTGAGAGGGAATGAAGCTGTGGTTGAAGGGGGGCAAAGGAAGCAAAAGCTAACACGAGCTCAGGAGCTCCTCGGACTTGAAGCTGGTGGCACATCTGGGGGGGATGGTGACAGCACACCTGGAGAGGATGCTGACAGCATATCTGGGGAGGATGTCCACCTGCAGCACACAGGGAGGGGTGGGAGCAGCCAGCAGACAGGATGTTGATTCCTAGGGACCCTTGTTCTTTTTGTTTTCTGCAAGGGTCCCATTTACCGTGTTTCCAGTGTCTCTCTGTTCACATACGCTGAAGGGGTGGGGGAGCATTCAGTCCTGCAATGATTGTTAATGCCAGTTGTGTGTTTGCACTTGGGGGATTATGTTAATCATGCTACAAATGATGCTTTGAGTCATGTCTAGAGGTTAATTAACATGCCTTTCTTCTCTTAAGAGGGCCTTCATGTCTGCTTCGAGTTGCTGGCTTTTTTCTGCTTCCTTTCATAATTACTTTGCAGCTCTCTAATATCATGGATACCTTTAATTTAACCCTGCTAGTGCTCAGGCTGCTGAGGCTTTGCACTGTGCTCAGCATCATGATGGTTGTTTGATGGAGTGGAATATAATAAAATATCCCTGACATCTGGAGATGTTGTAGCCAGACTGAGACCTTGCAAGAGCAGAGGAAAATGAGAGGGTCTGGCTGGAGCCAGGTGAGGAGAGAGGATAGTGGTGGTGATATTGCTCAGAGGCCACAGCCAATTTATTAATGAAGCTCTTACACTGAGAATTAATGGGAAAGAAGGATCTTCTGTGGGAGGACTTGGAGCTGTGAGGGCTGGAGGGGGGCCTCCTGAGGGGTACAGGCGCTGCCAGGAGAAGGGATGGCTCTTGGGAGGCCAACTGATAGAGCTGGGTTAAAGAGATGAGCTTTTGAACTCTGAGCTGCTTCACTGCATCTCGCTACTTATCACAGAATCATAGAATAGTTCTCTATTTTTGGTGCCAGATCACTGTGTGCGTGCAAAATAGTGCTTTATCCTGAGCTAATTTATTTTTGCTTTCAGTGGGAGCATTTGGCTCATGGGTTCCTGTCTCAGTGCTGCACTTCGGAAGCTCGTGATGCTTCATTTCAAATTTCTATTTTTATTTTTCCAGATAGTCTCCAATTATTTTCAGGCTTTGCCAAGCATATAATCTAAAATAACAAAGAAGCTGATCTGCCCATGATGTTCGGGATAAAACCACATGGACCATTTGCCTATGAAGCCAGCAATGCCTTGCTGGAGCAGAGCACAAAATAACCCATTCGGGACATGGGGGAAGGCTTTGCATGGCTCCAGGAGTTCCCTGAGTGGGTCTTTCCTGGGTTTTTGCCTGTAGCAGGACTTGAGAAGATTCAGCAAAGCTTAATGAAAGTGGACAGTAAACCTGCTTACCCTGCTGAAGGTTTCATAAACCTCCATTGATGGCTTCTCACCGTGTTAGTTCAGTGCTGGGTTCCTGACATAATCTGAGGTTTGCCCAGTGGGGACAGGTTTGTGGAGCTATGCAGCAGCCTTGTTCCCAGTGAAAAGCACACGCGATGCTCCTGGAGATGGGAAGATATTTGGAAAATCCATAATTTCTAGCATAGGCTCTGGCACAAGGGAGACCTGAGTGTTTTGTGAGTGCAATGTCACTTAAGCAGGGAGCCATGTGTGAGACTGGCTCTTGGACAGTCTGCTCTATCTCTGAGGGCCGTGTATCAGGCCAGCATGTTAACTTGGGATTATCAGGAAATCAACTTTTATCTCCTCATCGTAAGAATTTCTCAAAAGAGCAGATCCTTCACAGCTTACTCTGTATACCAGACAGTTTGATTTTTAATTGCACTTACACAGCCTTGGCAAGAAGTATAAGTGCTCAGCAATTCCTGAAATCACCATCTTCTTCTTTAGGCATATTACCTTGCAGTAGACTAGCTCCCTTCACCAGCCACCCAGAGGTTTTTGACCTGCATTAACAGAACGGAAAATACCTGGTGTTGGGGAAACCTCTTAACTCCTGGGCTCTGTCCTGTGCTTCAGTGGCCACATAGCAAACCATGACCAGGACTCACCAACCAGTGAACTGCTCACCATTAAGCTGGGCTGAAATGGGTGCTGATGCAGGACCAGCTTATGGGTGGGCCAAGGAAGATCAAGTTGATTGAAAATACAGACAGCTCTCAGCATTAATTCTATCAACTGTGTTCCCAAGTGGAGATGGAAGCTGCTTTGTTTAAACAAAGGTGTGTAGAGGAGTGTATCAGCCACAGTGTTGCTGCTTGAGCTGCAGGGTCAGGGGCTAGGCAGCAGCCAGGGCTTAGCTGAGATGTGTCTGCTCATGACTGTGATGACCAGTTCATGCTAGGTCACCTGCCCACAAGCCTGCTTAACAAACAGTGAGTCCTGAACTCTGCATCTTGGGAAAGGCCTTGCATTTCCCCTTCGTGGGGCTCAGAGTCTGGCCCAGGGCAGCAGGGACAGGACAGGGATATTTTGATGGTGGGACATTCCGACGGTGGGGCATTCCCTCCATCCTTGTAAGACTGCAAGTCCCACTCCCTTTAGGCTCCTGTCCACTGGCTTTGTAAGGAAAAGCCAGATGGGAGAGTTTTGTGACCTGTGAGGTATTCTGCAGCCCAAGACAATGAGCCCAGCTTTGCTGCCAGCCCCGGGAAAAGGCTTATCCCAGGAAGAATAATAACAAGAGTGCGGTTAAGAAGGTCTGATCTGGTACCCAGCAACAGCGACAGCACACTGCTTGCTGCCTAATTAAAATTTCATTAAGTTGGTTCGAATCCCTTGATGAAGGTCACAAGGCACACCATTGATGTGCTAATGTCTTACTTTTTCCCTTTCTTTTCCTCTTTCACCACTATCCATCATCCTCTTAGATAAAACAGTACCATTAGGAACTGCTTTCCAGTGTCCCCAGATGCAGTGGCACTGGAAGAAAGACAGCCATAATTAATCAGACATATTATCTGTCTCTTATGTTCTTCCTAATTAAAAAAAGACCCCATTTTTTTCCTTGAATCATTTTGGGCATTAACCCCTCTGGTGTTTGTGTTGAATGCCTTGGTTAGCTTGGAAGTGGGCAAGTTACCTGGAAGGTCAGGACTGGCTGAGGTGTGACCTGTGGGGGATTTTGCTGTATTTCGTGTGCAAGCAGCTAAATCTGGGCTGAGGAGAGGTACCTCCCTGTGTGTGCTGTGGTGCTGGCATGTACCTGTCAACCAAATCCTTCATTTGAAGGGGAAGAGCCAACTGGAGCCATCTCCCCAGCAGCATCATGCCTGTGGCTCCGCCTTACTGCTGGGCTGGTTTGGGGAGGTTGGATGCCTTCCCAATGGATAACTCTGGGCATTTCCCAGTGCTGTTGGGCAGGGGACAGCATGTGCTTGGGAGCAGGATGGAGAGGGAAGATCAAATAGGAAGGAGAAAGCTCTCAGATGGCACTGAAAGGAAGGTAATTGCTGGGGAGAAGATGAGGACGTGTGAGATCCTCTTCCTGGCCATTGCTTTAATGCTGACCAGATGGCGGATGTTTGTTTCTGTGACTTGTGTGTGGGAAATACGAACAAGCTGCGAGGCTCGATCCACCCAGCCCTGTGCACACAGCATCTCCTGCAGAGGCAGGCATTTCGCTTGTGTCCAGGTGGATATTCCTGGGTTTTACCCACCTTTGTCCAAGGAGAAGGCACTACTGTTTTGGATGCAGGGCAGTGTCATCCAGTGTCAAACTTACCAGAAGGCATGGGAGGAGCGAAAGACCTCACAGCCACGTGATGCTGATACTCACAACTTGCAGGGGAGTGCAGAGACCTTGTCGGGGGCTGGCGTGGATGGAAGGCAGCTTTGCTGCTCCAATGCTGCTGCTGCCCTGCAGATAAGATACCAGTCTGAGTATTTGCACTGATCCTTTTCAGCTCTCTTTATTTGCCCTCCAGCAGGCAGTGGTGACAGCTTCTCCTCTACCAGGAGCTATGCAGCAGAGCCAGACTCAGCTGCCAACATCTGCATCTGCTTCCCAGCATTAGCCCCTGGTGCTGCCTCCTGGGTCCTTGCCAGCACTGCTGCAAACCCCAAAGCTCAGGTCCCCACTCAGCACCCAAATCCAGCACCAATTTCTTTTTTATCAATGCTAAACCCCTATTTTTCATTCAGTTTCTGCCTTTCCAGGTATAGCACCATCTAGTTTAACCCCAAAACTTATTCCCTAATTAATACCTAATCAATACCTAATCACACAGAGCTCTGATGAGAAGTGACTGCATGCAAAAAAAAAGGAAGAAAATGGTTTGATTACTTTTGCGCCCTCTTCTCTTACAGTTGATTTTACAGCCAGTTTTTCCTCTGCTTAGTGAGGGTCTCTCAGACCTTTTCTGCCACAACAGATAGCCCAGAAAGCCGAACGCGCTCTGACCTTCACTCTTTTTTATTATTACTTAGCCCATGGCTTTATTTCCTAATGATTTAGGGTATTTACTTTCTGCCCCCATTTGCAAAGATGCTTAAGCACTTGGGCAGAGCTGAAATACACAAGTAGTCTGTAACCTTGCCCTCAGCCTACTGCTCTGTGTACCATGGTGCCCATCTGGGATGGCAGTCATGGCAGGAGCTTTGCCAACTTAGTTTACCTCTGCCAAGCCAAACACCAGGTACCATGTCTCAGCTCTAACTCACTGGACCATTTTTTTCTCCCTTTGCTCTTTTCACTTTAAATTGCAAAGATCACGGCTGCTGGCTTCAAAAGATGGGTTAACTTTTAAAAACTTCTCATTAGGGATATTACGTGATTCTTCCCAGGATGATCATTGTGTGACATTTTAATTTGGAGGGGTTTTTGGTGAATGAAACGGCATCCTCAGCAGATTTATTGCTTAGTGAATGGCACAGTCATGGCATGTGTCAGACCTGTAAAATATTAAAATAATGGGTAGGGTATTGTTGTTAATCTGAATTTATCACACCACATAAAGGCATATTTACAGTCTCACCAGGGGACTATTAATTTGTTTGGGGATAAACAATTAATCTCCCTGGGAGTGGGAGCAGAAAATCTGACAGGGTTTTATGTCTTTTCCCAGTATGGCAGAGGCAGGGTAGCTCACAAGTCAGGGCTGCTGGGCTCCCCAGGGATCTCCCGTGGTGCAGACATTGGTCTACAATGCCTGGGGAGAGGCAGCTCACCAAGCAGCGAAGTTCTGCTTCTCCCTGGCAGGTTTTCCACTGGAAGCTGTGCTCTCTGTTGTGATGAATGGGCTTTTTCCTTCCTCTGCCTGAGCTGGGCCCTCACAGATGGCCTTGATGTATCCCGTTTGTTTCCCTCCCTGTCTATTTTTGGGTTTCAGCCTTTGCATCCTGTTTCCTGCATCCTTTCTGCTCAAGATGCAACAGGCACAAACAGGGAGGAGAGAGGGAGGTGCTGCACAGTTGGAAGGAGAGGGTTTTAGCTCCTACTGTTGGATACCTCTGCTCCATGGACTTCTTCAAACTTAAGCCTTATTATTTTTCTTCAGAAGCAGCTGTCTTATCTGCAGGTGTGACTCCAGTACAGGGCAGCAGCACCTGGGACAATTCCCAGGCAAGGAACTTGAACCTGGAAGGGTTACAACAAAACAAAAAATTTCTGGTTTACAAGAGCATATCCAGTGGTTTGGCAGGTAATGCCAATGCATTAGGGAAAGAAGTTCACACCTGTTTCAGCAGCTCTAGCCATGGTGAACCAACACAATGTAGGAGCCAGACTAAGACCGCCAGCCTACAGTAGGGTCTCTTACAATCTGTCCTGAAGTGCCCCATGCCTTTCCCTATTGCCACCTATTCTGGGGCATCTGCACCACTGCTATCCCTTGTGTCCCACAGCAAAACTGCTCAGCTGCATTACCCCTTCTGCCCCCAGAGCTGCCTGGTGGCTGTTCTGCGGCTCAGCTTTCCTGGCCCATGTGGCAGAAAACAAACCTCACTGTTTACCTACACCTCTTGCCCACACAAATTTTAACACATTCAAAATGAGGTCTTAGTTCCCTTTGCCATGGCCGGTTGGATTTGGTCTTTTTTTGGCCACCGCTGTGCATATCAGGGTGCTGTTGGTCCCAGGACCCCACAGTCTTGCTGCTGCTTCTAGGAACACTGATGGCACAACCCAAACCAGACCCAGCTCATCTTTCAGTGTCACACACACCTGCACACATCCTATTTGCACCTTTTTTCTTGGCACTATGTTCTCAAAAACATCTTTGCACCTTTCTGTGGGGTTTAGCAGCTCATAGGTCGTTTCCAGCAGGAGCTGTGAGTTTTTAGGGGATTTGCACTACCATAATTAAGAAGAACATGGATCATTAAAAATAATATGCTTCACACAAGAGAGGAACAAGCCTGCTTCACAAGACCCCTTTCTGCTGAAAAATTCATCGCACTAAATAATTAATGGGCCTCGTGAAGGAGGATGGTTTAGCAGGTTGCTGGACGGAATTCAGATACTGGGCAGAGCAATCCTTTTATGAGTCCATGTTTCCTCGCTGCTGCCCTGGGAGCAGTGAGGATCGGCTGCTCTTCCCATGGGGCCTCAAGCTAGGAGGGTACCTGTGTAATAGGGTGACCCATCCCACCCCAGTCCCTGTGGGTCCCTTCTGGACTATGGATGGGGCAAGGGGCTGGTCCCTGCTGGGGTGTCCCAACCTGTTCTGCCCTGGAGCAGCATTTGTCTCTTCAGGTCTCAGTGGCTTGGAAGGCCCCAGGGAGGAGCAGACAGATCTGCTGGCCACAGCCTCTCCTTTTCTCCCAGTAGCTGTTTGCGCTGTTGTGCCTTTTACATTACATGTCAGGAATTAATTTATTGCTGGGACAGCATTTTCATTGCTTGTGCAGTGTATAAATAGGCTATAAATAAGATGCTGATTTCTAATCACTGTACAGCACTGGTGGAAGCACACTAGGGTGTCAGGGTGGTGCCTGTGCTTTCCTGGCCTGTTACTTGCCAGCACTAGTGTGTCCCTTTCTGGAACAGTGGCAGCTCCCAGGCAGGACCCTGCAGCCAGTGGTTCTGCCACAGCACCAGCCAGTCCAGCTGCTAAAAACACCTCAACAGTAAATTCAGCAGGAAGATGTAGGACAGTGCTAGACCTCTGGAGCAGCACTGCTAGTGCTGGAGGGATTTTTTAGCTGGTTGGATTCCATCACAGGGTAAACCCAATTCCTCTGCCCCCCAAGCCTGCCTGTGGTTTCTCAGCATAACTTACATTTAGCAGATTATTTACATCTTTGGTGGTGGTGGGGGGACATAAATGGAAACGTATTGGGTTTGTTCCCTATAGTAAACCAAAACCTCAAATATAGGGGAAAACTAAGAAAGGAAAATTGTGCATTTCTACCCAGAATGTCTCAGCAGAGCCAAAGGGCTGGACAAAGGCAGGTGGAGGATGGACCTGAGCTCCTTAGGGCAGCTCCTGCACAGGTTATGAAAATGAGGCTCGTTGGAAAGACGGGGATGAGACCTGTCTTAAACAGCTGTGCTGCCTTAGGGAGCCATGAGGTTTTATTGCATTATTTTTTATTTGCATTACTGCAGAGTGACTCACCAAAGCCAGAAGCGTTTCATGGCATTTGCTATGAAATGGCAGGTCTTGATGTGGCTGCCACAACGCTGGGACTGAGGTGCCCTCGTGCTGTTTGAACGCTGCCACAAGCTGGGTATAGGAGGAAGAGGCACACGTCCGCTCACTGCCCTGGCCCACATTGTGCCCTGGCTGGGCTGGCATGTGTCACTGCTGGTATAGGGACCATCCTGCTGCCAGTGCCATCCCATTGGAAGTGTAACCTGCAAGGGGGACAGAAACAGCAACAATGCAGCAATCAGGTGCCCGTACCAAAAGATGAGCTGTTTTGCTATAAATTAGTGCTTTTACCAGTTTTAGGTGCTGATGCAGTTTGCATCTTAAAGCCAGAATTTTAAATAGCAAAATTGCTTCTACCTCAGCCAGATGATGGCAGGGAGACAGGCTGCAGGTTGTGCTGGCCTCCCTTTTTACTGCCCCTCTGTCCTGCCCCCAGGGGAAAACTGCGCACCAGGTACTCCTATAGCCTCCAGCACCTCAAAGCTTCATCACACAGAGTGAGCTGGGTTTGAGTAACTGAATGACCCAGTTTTGTTGCAAAAGAAGCTAAATCAAAGCCATGGCTGCTGCGGAGAAGGGCTGGTGGGGCTGCTGAAGGTGGGAGAGCTGGGCTATGGGGTAGAAGCAGCCTGCTGTGTCAGTAGAGTCTGGCTGCAATGAAACCTTTGCAGCAGCAGGTTCCCCACTGTGGAGCATCACTGGCAAAGTACCATCTAATTGCCAAACTTGCAGGAGCAGGCACTGTCACAAGATAAGTTTCAGCTCTCAGTGGAGGCACTGACACAAGTTGCAGGCATCTAATGGTACTTGTATTAGTGACGTAGCCCTTCATGCATGTAATACATTTGCTATTATCAGCATAGCCCAAACAGTAATAACCCCTGGGAGCAGGTGAACCATGGGCTCAAGACTTAATAGTGAATTTAAGCAACAGAAGAAGGTGTAAGCAACAGGAAAAGGTGGGAGAAGCTGCCCATGATGGGGCTCCACTTCTCACTTGAAGAGGGGAATTCGTGGGGTGGTGTCCCTGGGCTAGTGGTGGGGGATCACCTTGCTGACAGCCCTCCATGTCCTTTCAGACAAGTGCCGTGCTGTGTGCAGGTGGCTGTGCCCTACTGGCCCTCAGCTCGCTGCTGGCCATCGTCGCTGTCCTGCTGCCCGGTGGAGCCTGTGAGAGGAGAGTCTGCACCCTGGCTGGCTACATGCAGACAGCAGCAGGCAAGTGATGGGGACTTTGATTTTTCGGGGTGGAAAAGTGGGGTTTCCTCAGGGTGCTGCCTGGCCATTCACAGCATCCTGGATCTCAGCAGCAAGAGGAGCTTGCAAACTCTAACCCACAGTGGCAGAAAAGCAAGTGGCCCTTCACTTAGCAATTGCCACCTGCATCCATTCTTATAAAATCTACTGAAAATGACTTTCTTGATGCTGCATTGGCTAATGCAGATGGGAGAAGGCAGGCAGCTGGGGCAGGTCCATCCTTGTGCTGTGGAAGGACAAATCCCAAATGAGACTTGTCTCCCCACCCAGTCGCATCCCTGGGAGCTGAAAGCACTGGACCAAACTACCCCAACTGGACATAAGCCATGACAGGAGATTAAACTGCCCATCATGTCTGTGCCTGATAATAAACTCCTTTCCTTGGAGAAATCCTCAGCACCAGCCAGGCTTCTTTATCTGCTCAGCAGTATTCAAGCTGCTTTTGAGGGCAATCCTGTTACATGTTTTCCTCACCAAGGCTCATCCAGCAGGAGCTGATTTGGGAACAGATGGAGAGACCTGGCCTGTTAGCCATGGCTGCTCCAGCTCAGCCAGGCTGTGGGTCCATAGAGGCAGCTGCTTATGCCTGTATCCCATTACTACTGACCTGTGCATCATTTGTAAGCCACAATTTGGAGATTCCCATCACCCCTCTGTGCTGGCTGGTGGCTTGCAGGACAGAGGAGCCCCATGCCAGCAGGGCTCAGCCCCAGAATGGGGATGGTGTGGGTCACTGAGACGTGGCTCAGGGTGGCCTCTTGTGCAGGGGATAAGTGGGACAGAAAGGGGTCTGCATTACCTTTGCCTGGGGGGTGGCACATCCCTGCTGTGTCTGGCTCTGCAACAAGAGACAAGCAAGGGATTGGAAAGAGTCCCTGGAAAGGAAACTGACTGTGGCAGATAAATACAGATGAGGCTCTCTGAGGGGTTTGGATAATATTGAACAGGCTGTAAATAAACTGTAGGCTGTGAGCGTTACTGACAAATTAAAATTTACTGGGTATGTTCAAGCAAGCTAATGGGTGGCTTCAAACCCTGGCAGTGCCTCGCTAAGCATTTTGTATTGTGCTTTTTAATTTTGGTTTGCTGTGGATTAATTCCTATTCAGAGCCAGGCAGCCCTGAGTCAACAGAATTAAATGGTTTAATGTATTTGGATTCAGAAATGCTGGCCTCCTCCCACCCTCCCCTCCCCAATTTCTCTCCCTCTTCCTCTCCTCTTCATTTAAAATCAGCTGCAACCAGGTGACAGTGAGATAAACTCCTCCCCCAAAATCACACTATCTCATAGAAAAAAGCAGGGATTTTAGGGTAGATGAATTTATATGGGAAAGAAGGAAAGCAGAGCAAGCCCATGAGGTTTGATAAAGCACATTTCTCATGGAGGGGGCAGCTCTGCCAGGGGAACCCCTACAAAATCACCACAAGATGCCAGTGGAGCAGTAGGAGGCTTTGCTTCTCCTGTGTGTTTCCCTGAAGCACAGCTGGTCCCACAGACACCTTCCCTCTGCCTGCCCTGGTTATTTCTCCCCTGAAATCTAGATTTTGCTCCCATTTTCCCATCCCATAAAAACAATTCAAGATGCTTTGCAGAGAACCATAGGCATGAATAAAGAAGCTTAACACTATAAAACATTGACTCTAATTTCCTAATAAAAGAGCCAGGTGCATTCAGCCAGGAGCATGAAACATGCCATAAAGTACATGAGCAGAGGCACTGGCAGATCCAGAATCAGTCCCTGTAGTCTTTATGCTGATTCAGACAGGCATCCTGAGCCACACTCACATAAATCCAGGTGCAAAGGCCAAGCTGAACCAAACAAGAATTAACCCTGAGAGCAGCCCCACAGCAAAGGCTCAATCTATATCTTTAATACTTTCCTGCTGTTTTTGGAGATCCAAGTTGCTCCTTTCCAGTCCCAGACAGAAGGAAGATAGCAACTTTACTCAGAGAAGAGCATTAATTGCAGACACAGACATGCCATCAGGGTTCAGAGCTGGGCTAATTGCCACCATATGCTGAACATGTGATTCCTGATGCCTGGCATCCACCCCTTAGAAAAAAACCCACCATAGCCACATAAATGACAAGAGGATGATCCCTAATGAAAGAGTAAATGAACAGCAGAGCAATAGGGAGAGGGGGAAGGAGAAAAGAACATTTGCTCAGCTCTCACACCCTAAAGGCAGTCAAAGCTGCCTGAGAGATTAGAGTTTACTCCCCAAGTGTGATGCCAGCTCACTAAAATTAAATTTCTACTATGATACCTCCTCCCAGACCTGCTCAGCAGCACCTCTGAAGAGGCTTAGGTAGGCAAGCTGGCCCCATTTATGTGTGTGTTGGCAGGTGGGAGCCGCCCAATCTCCAGCTGTGGCCCATTGCTGCTGATGGAGATGGGCCCTGGGGCTAACCCCAGGGGTAAGGAGTACAAAGGGAGACAGAGGTGATATCCTGCTACAGTTGGTCTTCAGCAAAAGCCTGTTTGCTGGCATTCTAAAATTAGGAGTTGTTTCCAGGGAGAAATGTTTCCTGCTGTAAGGGAAAAGGCAGGAGATGTTCTCCAGGGCTGGCTATGCCTGTACAACCTCTCTGGTGGCTTTTAGGTGCTGTGCCAGGGGCCTGCAGTTTATAGCTGGACATTACAGTTTCTCTCTGCAAAGCTGTCAGACCAGTTTTTGTGTGACTGTCAGTGGCAAAGCTACTGGAAGGAACACGGGGCCATCACAGTGTCCCAGGCACTGGCTTCACCCAAGGGTAACTGTTGGTGATGCCCTGGGTTGCCCCAAGGCTCCACTCTGAGCTATTGCAGGCCACACAGGCCCCAGCAGTGTCACTTCATTAGAGTGTCCTGAAGGCTGCGGGATGCCAAGAGCCAAAGCAGCCTCCGCTGGTTTTCCAGCACGGACCATTTCTGTTCCCTGACTCAAAAGCATCTGCACTCCCATGGGAATGGTCTTTCCAGGGGAGTGAGGCTTGCTGCTGGTGGAAACTGAGACTGCAATTGACGCTGAGTAAACTCCATCAAACAGCAAATCTGGGCAGCTTTCTGCTTTTGGGGCTTGTGGGACTAAGGGAAGGATTACAGGTCTGCTGCTGGATTAAGCTACTGGCACTAAAGAGGATTGCATGTGCTGCTTAGAAAAAGTACCAAGTCTTCCCAG
This sequence comes from Psittacus erithacus, assembly GCA_009867235.2. Taxonomy (NCBI): domain Eukaryota; kingdom Metazoa; phylum Chordata; class Aves; order Psittaciformes; family Psittacidae; genus Psittacus; species Psittacus erithacus. The sequence goes on from WYDI02000414.1 coordinate 14,552, forward strand.
GCGGGCAGCAGGGACTAGCAGCCTCCCTCCACAGCTCCTTTAGCTACCCTAAAGCCACAATAAAAACCAGGATTGTGTGGCTTTTCAGAAGCTTTTCACCATGAGCTTTTCAGGCAAAGGGCTCTTGCTTTGCTGGTGACTGATGGCTGATCCATCAGTGGTTAGTAACTGGATGCACCCTCAGCTGCCCCATAGCTGCTGGTCCCTTCCCTAGGCTCTGGGACATGCCTGTGAAGTGGCCTGACAGGAGGAGGCTGCAGAGCTTTGCATCTTGTTGAGGGCACAGGGACAGTTGAGCATGAGGGAAGCCTTAGGGGAGAGTTTTACATTTGCCCCAAGCTGCTCTCTGTCTAATCCTACCACCATCAATTCACTGCTCAAGACAAACCCAGTGCTGAGAGCAAATGACCCTGACCTGCCCATGCCTTTCTAAGGCTCTTTTGGTTTCAAAGAGTAATTTCCCAGCATTGCTATGACAGAATCAGAACAGTCGTGAGACTCCAGCAAGACAGGCAGAAACTCCCAGTTATGCAATTCCCTTACTTAGCTGCACTTTAATCCCAAATGTCATGGAAGTCCCAAGAGCTTCTTCCTGCAAAATTTTACTACATTCTGCAGCCAAGATGCCTCTTGCTGGCAGAAGCATGGTGGCATTACAGAGACAGTCTCTGCTTTTGGTTAGTTAAGCAGCTAAGCAAAATGCAGGAGACCTTGTGCTTGCTGAAGTAGCTGGTGATTATTGATCATCAGGTAAGAACATGTCAAGAGAGCTGTTAATTTTCAGATCAGTGTGCATCTTTTAAATACATTGTGTCCTAAGGACTGAAAAGCAACCTAGATTAAAATGGAATGTGCCATTCCCAAGGGAATGCTGCAGGATGGGTGAGAGGTTTGCCCCAGCCTTGGGATGCAGGGGTGTGCTGGGGGTAGAATGGACATGGCAAGTCCCTGGCCAGGAAGCTGTCCCAGTGCCTGTGTCACAGTGCTACTTAGGAAGGCAGCATGTGGTCACTGTCCCCACTGTGCCTCCTGTCCCGCCCTGCATCTCAGCCTACCTTTGGGATCGATTGCCCTGTTTTTCCCAGCTTGTGCAGGCTCTGAATGGCAAACAGGACCATCATGCACGTCCATATTGATTCGTCAGACTAATATCGATCAGCCTGGTGACATATAGGTAATGTGTAATTAGTAACTTAGATAAAAACAGCACCAAGAGGGTGGACAACCATGCTGCCTGAGCCCTCTGACCTTTGGTAGCATCTCCACAGTTGCAGCAAGTAGAGGGGTTGTAGCCTGGTAATTACTGACCTGCTATTAAAACCACTGTGGGAGTCTTCTGTTTTCTGCTGCTGTCACTACCACAAGAGGCAGTTTTAGAGTGCTGGCTGATGGTATCTCTGATGACCAGGTACTAGTAGTCATGATTGAAACAATGGCACCAGCAGCTGTTGGGGATGCTGGAGAGCAATGTCAGAGGATGTTGCAGGGGCCACTGGACAGTGGGGACATGCCCACTGCTTCCGGGGTGCAGGCAGTGTCACAGCATGGCCCCTGCAGCACCTCTTTGAGGAGACATAAATGGAGCAGACACCTGCCTAAGGCAGGGGACAATTTGGGGTTGTGTCACCAACGCTGCAACCAACACTAAGAATGTTCAGGAATGGCTGAGGAGAAGGGGAAGCCAGTCCCAGATTGTGCAGCTTTTCCCACCTGCACCCACACAGCCTGGACAGGGCCGGCCCATAACTGTTTTCCTGATGGGCATTCTCATGGCTGCGGTGGGAGCCCCATCCTGTTGACAACGAGGATTGTTTGTCACAAGACAGCCCTGGGAATCTGAAGAGGAACTTGGCAGTGGAGGCAGGGGGAAGCAGCGACCTGTTGTCCAGCCATTGATTTGATTTAAAATCACCCAAAGCTTCCCCATCCCTGTTTTAAAAATAGCATCTTGGCTTTTATCACGGAGCCCACACGGTCCCTCTTCTTGTGGCAGTAACGTCTTGAAAAACATGCTGAGTCCTGATGCTGGTTATGTTCAATCACCAGAGTAGCATTAAAAAAATGTTGCCATAAAGCTGTTTCCAGCCACCCAAGAAGGGTCCCCCAAAACTGCAAGATTTGGCTAAGCAAGAGAAGTGCCAAAAATGAAGCAAAGTTCAGTCCTAATGTGAAGTGCTTGGGCATGAAAGTAAAAACCTGCAGCATAAAACCTGACCCTGGAGATGGGTCCAGCTCCTGAGTCACAAGGGCAGCACTTCTGTTTTCGCCTTGCCTTCCTTTTCTGTAAAGAGCAACGCTCCCATCACAGCTATAATTGCATGATCCTCATCACTACTCAGGTCCTCATTGCCATCTTCACCCTCTCCCCTCTGCATTTCACATCTCATCCTTGCAACAGAGAGTGATCAACACCGTTGGAAGCTCTGATTCCTCCCCTGGTGCAATAATTTTTCCCCCTGCTTTCTTTAATTACATTTGCAAAGTTGAAAAACTGCTTTTGGCACATTATTATTCAGTCAGTGAACACTCACTAATTGCTGACACAACTAATACATGTCTGATGCTAGGAGCCTGCTGATGGGCCTCTGCTGCAGCCCAGCCTGAGAGGTGCTTTGCTCCAGTGCCAATATTGCTTACGCCTGACTTATGTGGGCTCTCAAGTTTTTCACTCACGCTGATGCAGATCCTCTTTTGCAGCATTTTTTGCCAATTTCCTCCAGAATTCAGCTCTGTAAAAGCCATAACTATCCTGGGTCTCAGGCTAATGTGTCCTGGAGCAGGGACTGCTCTGAACACTGTGGAGATGCCAGGTACCAGCACCAAAGCCCAGATGATGGTATTTCCACCAGCCTCTGTAACAGAATTTGATGAACTCCTATGTTAAAACAAACAATTGACTTTTCTTCCGTCTGCCTTCCAAGTGGGAGGTGTCACCTGGGAGGATGTTGCAAGGGAGCAAAATGAACTTGCTGGATCTGCAGATCGACAGGCATGAAAGTGGAACCACAAACATTGACTCAACTTCAGCCTTTCAGTGGGGGAAATTTCTATTCCTGCTGAAAAAGTAATTTCTCCATGCTCTTTGGTGCGTACATTCGTGTGACAGATCATCTTGGTTTGAGAACCATTTCATTTTACTTTGAAAACCTAAAATCTTCAGTGGAGAGACAGACCATTAAATTTAGCAGTAAAAGGGAGAGGGGCTGGCAGCTTTCCTAACAGCCAGGTTAAGGACACATTTAGCCTTCCCATGGTTTAAGCTCATTTCATACAAGATGCAGAGCTGCTGAAGGGGAAGGGGCCAAATCCTGCCTGCGCTGTACAGCAGCTGAGCCTCACTTCACCCTCCGTGAGAGAAGTTATGAATTCATTTCCATCTGACAATTGGACAGTTTTCTTTCTTCTGCTTAGTTCTCAAACTCTGCTTTGTTTTTCTCCAGGTACAGTTCTGCCAGTTGGCACAAACCCTCCTGGTGCCTTTGCCCTCTCTTCAGGCAGGGAACACAGCAGGAGTGGCGTGTCTGGGCTAATGCTGGAGGCAGTGTATTTCTCTCTAAATGAGTAGCCTCATTGAGAGAATAAACCAGCCATGTCCTTTTACTGGTTTCTTGGAAAAGGGCAATACATTTCCAGTGACATCAGTGGCAGAAGCAATAGCCTTTCATTGCTGTCATTGAAAAAGAGCAGTTTTATACTGCAAGAAAGAACTAGTTCTGTTGTACAAAACATATTTCCTATTGCCTTAAACCTGGGGATATCCTTGTCATATTCATATGTGGCTGAATTGCTTCTCTTTCAACAGTTCTCCTGGGGATTTGAGTTTCAGCTAGTTACTGCACTGGGATGCAGTAACAGTCCATGAAAAGTATATTTTGCAAATAATAATAGTGCTTTGTAATAAGTGGGAACAACAAATAACAAGTGCCACTGAGGCTCCAAAGCCTATGAGGAAATACAAGCCAGCCCCATATCTTTCAGATGGGAAAATCTATACTTCAGTTCTAGAGGGAATTTGCTTTCCTTTGCCTGTGTAACTTTTCATTCAGTTTTCAGGCAGTTAGTTGTTCCTTCTTCTACAATGCAGGGCATTTACTCTCATTCTATCATTTCTAAGGTACCAGCATGGAGCTCAGGGGTGTTATCAGAAGGTTCTTCCAGCCGTACCTTTCCTAGCAAGCTCCCTCACATCACATGAGCTTTTGGGGAGAGATGGCTTTGATTATGGTTCATCTTTTGTGGAGCTTAGCTGTGCTTGTTGGTTGTTGCAGGAGAGAACCACTGCATGAGAGGGTCCTTCCTCCCATGTAAGTTCAGACTGCTGGTAGCACAGAAAGGACATCATAAACCAGCTCCTGCAAAGCTTCAGAGCATCTATCAGTTAGTAGCTGTCATTAGTGGCTGCCCAGCCTTCTTACTGCATGCCCACGGTGCTGGGAAGAAGCGTGTCTCCTTACCTTCTTGCTATGTGACTGTGAGCTTCACATGGTATTTCCCTTCAGAAACAGTTTGTCTTTTCCCTTTTTTTTTCCTGGCTTGGCTCACGTTTGTATCTGCTGTTGCTGGGAAGATGGAGACAGACCCTTGCGAACCCCTTCCAGGGCCACCTGAATATCCTCCTTTGCTGTGGGAAACGGAACTCCTAGCTGAATTTCATGCATCCTGAAGCAATTACATAAATGTCGCATGATCTTTATTGACTCATCCATCTGGACTGTGTGGTGTAATGTAGAGAAAAAAAATCCCCATCCTCTCCAATGCTAACAGGGAGCTCAGGACTCTCAGGGGCAGTTTGTAGTTCGGTCTGCTCAAGAGAAGCATGCATTTCAGGGAGTTTTGGTCAACCCCAGTGTCCAGCCCTCTTTGTGTCTGTCAATTTTGGAAGGTTTTGGCCTGTTACAATATGCTAATCCAATATTAGCAGCATGGAAAATAGTCTCTGGCCTTTGTGTCAGATATAAATGTTTGCTGGGCTGGTTGGATCCTGACTGTAATGTAACAGTCAACTGAATGTGGGGATGGACAAGGACCTGTCAGGACACAGCAATGAGGGCAGCACATACAGCTGTCTGTCAGCACCAGCATGCTGCCCTGAGACCTGAAAGTTGATGCCAGATTTAGGATGAAGCAGTGAGCCCCTATATGCTCCAAAATCTGTCCTCCTGAGATTAGATGAAGCTCACACTATCTGTAGATTCACCTGGAAAGTCATTCTGGGGCCTTGCTGTTGCTGTACAGTGGAGATGTGTTGGCCTAGCCTTGGTGAGCAAGGTGATAAATCTGCGCTGCAGCTGCTCACTGTCCTTTGTGTTGCAAATTGCCCAGGCAGTTAAAGACGGCTGTGCTCGTGCATCAGCCAGTCCTGCTTTAAGAGAAGGCACAGAGATAGGAGCTATGAAGCTCAGACAAAACGGGCCTTTCCAACACCACAGTCCCAGGTGGCCAGCACGGTCCCAGCTGCATGGGTCAGACCCCTCAGTGGGATGTGGGGCATTTCAGTCCTGCTTTGCTTGCTCTAGATGAGCATTTGGCTTCAGTGTCTTGAATAACTGACAGGAGGTGCTGGGTAAATTGGGGAACCAGCCCTGAGAGCGGATGTGTGAGCAGTGGCTCTGGGCCAGATCCCACTTCCCTCTTGCACAGTCTGATACTGCAGGTAGTCTGGCAGAGGTCTCTGTCCATGTGTGGGTACATAGCACAGCTCCCACGCGAGAGCTGGCTTGGAAATATTTTGCTTACCTTCCCATTTGAATCTATGCTGAGTTGTACTTCTTTCTGGTAAGGAACAGATCTGCTAGGAGGAGAAATTTATCCCGCACTGAGTGTAAACACAGATGGAAACATGGTGAAGCCCTTTTGAAAGTCACAGGTATAAATCTGTCTAAAAGACTGAACATCTGGGGCAGTGAAACAGCAGGTGGAGAACTAACCCAGGAAAGGACAGTGGTGCTAAGGGATGGCTGTCTGGGGGGGGGTACAAACTGTGGGATAGTGGAAGTGTCTAACATGGGGAAATTGCCCCAAAGAGCAACAAAAGTTTCCAGAAAGTTTACCATTTGGGATCTTTTCAAAGGACTCCTTTAGTTTTTCGAGTCCTGTGAGTTGCATCCCAGGCACTTTTAATGGACCAAGTTGGTAGGCTTTTCCCCTGCACTAATCTCGTCTGACCTATCTAAGGCAGCATGAGGGGGAGGCAGCCCTGTGTGTCCTCCAGCTGCTAGGATAAATAGATTTTGCTCCCTGGTTAGGCAGCAACTGCTATGCTGCAGAAGCTCCTCTGTCCATTGCCCTAGAAGAGCAGACCTGACATAATCACCCTGCTGGGAATGAGCTTCATGCTGATGGTTTGGTCAGTTCTTCTGGTCCAAGTAGCACATTTTCTATACTTCACAGTAAGAGCACTCCTGGACAAAGGCCTTGGTCCTGAAAGGCTTTATTCACTTGCCTAACCAAAAACCTAAAAACATGGATAAGCCTTGGATGGCTGAGGAAATGTTAAATAGTGTTCTTCTCCCACCCATAACCTTGGCAGAGCATGGCTCTGGCTGCTAAAGCCCATAAAATGAACAGCCCCTGTTGCTCCTGGTAGGGATATAAAAATATAATTACTTGACGAGTGACTTACAATTCAGTGAAACAAGGATCTTCTCCTTTTTGATTGAATTATGCAGCAGTATTCCTAGAAGACTGGAAGCAGATGGTGAGCTCTGGCCAGGCATTTAACAGCCTGAGTTACTGTGTGGAAGGGATGGAGCTGAGCAAGGCAGCAACATGTCACTCCTGCCTTTCTGCTTGCCTTGGATCACCATTGTGGTGTATTCCCTGGGAAAAGAGAGGCTGTAGGTTAGGGTGGGATGGGCTGTTGCAACGGATGGAGGTGGGGAGCATGTCCAGCAGCAGAGGGCTGGTTTTGCAGCAGCAGCATGCAGCCCAGGTGGCAGCAAAAAAAGGCAAAAAATTTATTTTGGCAAAGCCGGTGCTTCTTTGGTCCCAGCTAGGCACATTGTGACAGCAATCCCAGTGCTTGTTGTTACAGGACCATGTGGACCTGGGAAATGGCAATTGCCCTCCTGTCATGCAGGGAAGCTCCCATCTCTTTGGGCCCAGGAGGAGCACAGACAAACGCAGGCAGTCCTCTGGGCTGGGCTGGAACAAACACTGCTGTATGATTTGTGCTTTGCTGCTGCTTCTTCTGCCCCCATGTATCTTGAGCACATCAATAAAATCAAACAGACTATTAGCAGCATGTCGTATTATCATCTGTGGATGTGTGTGCTGTGCATCAGGCAGCCATGCAGCCTGCATTTTATGGAGTTGCTCATACTACTGCTGGAATTGCAGCAATTATCACACCCCTCACAGCTGGGCAATACTCTGGCTTTTATGAGCTACCCTAAATCAAAGGCCCTTCCTTTTTAAAGAGAAATTAACAGTTCTATCCCTTTCTATTTTTTTTTAATGGCATCACAGCCAGCAGATTATGAGGTGAGACACAAATCTTGTTGCTGAGTTGCGCCTACTGCATTGTCTCATTGCATATTTTTATCAAATAAGCAAATGTTCTTTTGGAGCTCTGAAGTCCTTATGAGGGAGACTCATTTTCTGCTACCACGGTCTCTTTGTGCCGAGTGGGTGATGTATGAAAAAGAATTGCAAATAGCTGTTTACAGCAAGCAAAGTCACGGAACAGCCCACTTCAATTTCTGCTATCTGTTGGAGACTGTTGTCAGTGATGGTCAAAATTAATTAAGCAGGAAGGAAGAGAGCAGGGAGGCAGTATGCATCCAGTTCTGACACTGAAATATTAATGGTGAGCTAATCAAGAAAGAGTATCTATGAATATCTAATCAGCTTACAGTTTGCATTTTTACTGAGGCAGTGAACTTCTGGGCCACAACCCTTTCCAGGAGGCGTTAGGAGAGGAGGTGCTGCCTGATCACTCTATCTGGGAATAAACAAAGAGCTTGTGCCTGCATCAGGAGCTAAGGCACATATGTCTTTTGCACCTCACAGTCCTGCTGCTGCTGGATACTGCTGTATGCTCCCTGCTTTGACCTACAGCAGCCAGGTCAGCGGGTCCAGCCCACAGCATCTCCTATGCTGTGCTCCTTCCTCCTCAATGCTAGAGGGCACTTGGAGGGTTCAGCTTCTCCCGGACTGAGCTGCAACATCTGTCCACATCCAGGTCTTGGGCAAAAGCTCAAAACAGCATAGGTTTAAACACAGGACCTCACCCTTTCACTGCATGCCTGGTGCAGGGCACCCTGCAGGAGTGTCGTGGTTTAAGCTTAGTCGTAAATTAGAAAAGCATGTAACCTGCTCGTTCCCCCCCCACAACCTGTCCTCTTCCCCCTCCCCAATCCCGGAAAGATGGGGAGGAGAATTGAAAGAATGTAACTCCCACGGGTTGAGATAAGAACAGTCCAGTAACTAAGGTATAACACA
>WYDI02000416.1:0-22249 GCA_009867235.2 Psittacus erithacus
GGGAAGGAATGCCATCCAGAGGGACCTTGACACGCTTGTGAGGTGGGCTGATGCCAACCTTATGAAGTTTCACCATGACAAGCACAAGGTTCTACACCTGAGTCGGAGCAATCCCAGGCACAGCTGCAGGTTGGGCAGAGAAGAGATTCAGAGCAGCCCTGCGGAAGAAGGACTTGGGAGTGTTGGTTGATGAGAAAATAAACATGAGCTGGCTTCAGTGTGTGCTCGCAGCCCAGAAAGCCAACCATATCCTGGGCTGCATTAAAAAGAACATGACCAGCAGGTTGAAGGAGGTGATCCTGCCTCTCTACTCTGCTCTTTTGAGACCTCACTTGGAGTACTGTCTACAGTTCTAGTGTCCTCAACATGCAAAGGACATGGAACTGTTGGAACAAGTGCAGAGGAGGGCCACGAGGATGATCAGGGGACTGAAGCACCTCCTGTATGAAGATAGGCTGAGACAGTTGGATCTGTTCAGCCTGGAGAAGAGAAGGCTGCTTGGAGATCTCATAGAAGTCTTCCAGTATCTGAAGGGGGCCTATAAGGATGCTGGGGACTGTAGTGATAGGACAAGGGATAATGGGTTCAAACTTAAAGAGGGAAAGTTTAGATTGGATATAAGAAGGAAGTTCTTCACTGTGTGGTTGGTGAGGCAATGGAATGCGTTGCCCAGGAAAGTTGTGAATGCTCCATCCCTGGTGATGCTCAAGGACAGATTGGACAGAGCCTTGGGTGGCATGGGTAAGTGTTTGGCGTCTCTGCCTGTGGCAGGGGGGTTGGAACTTGATCTTAACATTCTTTCCAACCCTAAATATTCTATGATTCTAAATAGTCACATCTGTAAAATCATTACTCAAATCCTTGTTAATTCCTTACTTCTCAGCAACCCTTCAAGAATAGGAAAGGATTTAGTTGCAGACTTTTTATAAAGCATCCTAAAACGTATTCTTATAGCTTCCCCAAATATTTATTGATTACTGGTGAGTTAACCAATGTCATTTTAGCTAACTGTAATTCTTCACTAACTTAATCAAAATATTTTAAAGACTTATTAAATTTATTCAATGAACTCTATTAGTGAAGTACTAATAACTTCGTAAATTTAGTAGGAAACAGAAGGGGTTACTAACACAGAGGAAAAAGAAATAAGAAGCATCAATTAAATTTCCTTATCATACTTCAGGCTCAAATATTCTGATTACAGTATTGGCGTAATTTTTTATTTCCATAGTTCATGTGTGAGGAACAGTTTCTTGCAGAAAAGTCTAAGTTTAATGAATCTATGAAAGCTACTGTATATTCAGTTTTATTCTCCTGGGGAGCTATTAATTACCTGAAAAGTCATTCTATTGCTTTTTTACATGATTGTCTGTAACTGTCATGCATACTAATAAGCATTTACATATATAGCATGCAAAGCAAGCATAATGCTCTTTGTATCATATAACCACATTAATTGTGAACTTCTTTTACAGAAGTGATTTCAGTCACTAGAAGGCCATCGGCTCCATGTGAAAATCTGTAATTAATTGTATGATTAGAAGCAAGTTGTTCATATTTTACCAGAACCCCCATCGCTTTGTTTTCTTTTTGTAACTAAAGCCATCAGGTGGTCTATAGTCTCCTAAAACAGCATCTGAAGGTCAGACACAATACCCTGGAGACTCTCTGATGACACTAGGCAACTGTATCAAGCCTTCGGCAGCCATTCATTGTAAAAGGAGTTCAGGTATCTGTTTTTAACTCACTTGCCCAGGCATAGATATCTAATACCCTCTGAGATGTTTGTCTTCACAAATCACATCTGCCCTTCAGCTGTTTATCACACCTGCTTGTTTCACAGGGATGTCTCTGCTACCTTCAGGCATCTTAAATGCTACTAGGCACCTACATGTTGATAACTAATTAACCCCCCCCACCTTAGATGTCCAATAAATGTTTTAACTTTCATGAGATACTGATTCAGTGAGCTGTCTACACTATCTAAATTAACATAATTAACATAACATACTCCTTTAAGTCTCAGGAGAAGCAAAGTATTTTAGAAGGAAAGAATTGTAAGTTTCACAGAAGATAGGCGAGTTTGTTGGTATCACAGTTTGAATAAATTTATGTTTTCTCTCTTATATTGCTTTCCTCATTGTGGGGGTATTTCTGCTTGTTTTGTCCTTCTTGGACAATTCTATTTGGTGAGAAGCAGCTGCAGCTTCCACCAGAAATGAGTTAAGCAAAGTTTACATACTGTCAAGATAAAAATTTCCTTCTTTTTCTATTTTAAAAAGCAGCAGCAGGAAAATTTGTGGCTTTTACCTTCCCCTAAAAAAAAAAAACAAAAACGAAAAACAAAAGCCAGACAGCATATGCTCAAACTTATTCAGTGTTTTCTGAAATCCATCCAACACAGCTGAGCAGAAACATTAAAATACCTCATCTAAACTTAGTGACTTAAGCATAATGAATACAGATTACATTTTATTTTTTTTTCAGGTTTCTGCCTTTTCTCATCTTCATTTTTCATCAGCCAAAGTAGTAAGTGTTTTACTGATAATTAATCCACATAACTGCTTGAAATTTCTCCTAATCCTAAAAGGCCAGATGAATCTTTCTCTTGGTAGACAGACGTCTTTCTGAACCATTTACTAAGCGAATGAGAATCTCACTACTTATTACACAGAAAATACAATTCTGTTAACCTTTCCCTCAGATAGCTTGTTGTTATCTAAAGCTATCTGTCTACAAATGTGTAAGGACAGATTATTTCCTCAGTAATATAGCTCATTGCGGCAATCAAGAACAAAGCAGGCTTCCTGACAGAGGATGTTGAGCATCTTGCCTTCATCAAAATAAAGCATCTGTAGCTCATGCCTGCTCCTCATGAAAACTGGAGGAAAATCTAACTTTCACTTAAGGTACCGCAGGAAAACTGATAGCTAATTAGTAGGCTTGCCCCTGTGGCCTCACCAGTTGAGTTATATAATAGTGTCTACACAATGAATGACTTATTAAACAATTCCTGATTTCCTTCATGACAGTAAGTTAAATGCCATTTTTGTCCTTTTAGTTATGTTATTCCAGTGTTGGTGATCCAGCAAATCCAGCTAACCTTTAGGCATCTTAACAGAAGTGAATCACATTTTTGTCATTATTGTTCCTACTAATCTTACTGTAATATTTTTCTTCTGCACTTGGAGATTGAAAGATGGGCTGTAGCTGTCACTCTTTCCAAAGGAGACAATTACTTACACTTCCTTCATTGCTAAAGTTGATCAGAGTGCAGATAGCTAGATGAAGATATATTCTACACATGCAGCACTGAAAAAGCTTGTTTTTATCCATTATTGTCAAGGATGACAATACACAACTTCTTCCCAGCCTTAATTTTGATTGTTAGCTTTTATGTGATTATAAATATATAATTTTAAACAGATTATTTTCCCATGAAGAAGGCAACATATCAGTTCATCTAAGAGTTGTCCTTTTACATATTTATTTTGGGCTTCCTTCATTGGTTTGGATGAAGTTATTTCAGTTTTACTAGACCTTATTCCTTCTTGTGACAGCAACACTATCTACCAATAAGACAACTTAAAAAGATGTGGCAGAGTTTCTTCTTGTGGCATGATTCCATATTTTGGCTATCTTCTGCATAGCATAGAGTTATGATTGCCCAAATTTTCCCCACTTTTTTATTTGAAGCCTTTAAGCAAATTTCAGCAAACCTTTCCCAACCCGCTGCTTGAGACAATATGAAATTGATTTTATTATCCAAAATCACACTATAGAGCCTGAAAATTCCTATACAGGCTACAGGCAAATATCTGTCAGTGGTTGTTAAGTAACAAAAACTGTTTATCAGAAGGAGGTTGATAACTCTTTCCATATTGCTGAAACCAATAATAACCAAATTAGTGCCCCTGATTATCATAATTTTGAAGATGCTGCATGGATGAACAGAAATTCAACCATGTGAGATTTACATGATAACAAATTAGCAGTTGCCATAGAGTAGGCGATCTACAGTAATGTGTATTTTCATGTATTTGTCAATATTCCTAAAGGCATACTTCAAAATAGTCTTAAATGGTGCACTAAACAATATATTGGGAAAAAAGGGGATTAACTGTTTCAGCTTTCCCTGCAATTCTAGTTATCAGGCTATAAGGGATGGACAAGCAGATCAAATGGATCAACTTTATAGAGTAAGTTATTCCATATGCTACTAGTAAAAATTTCCAAAGGTCCTTTCCACTGATTCTATGAAGATCTTTTGTGAGATAAACAAAGGTGCAGCAAACATTTTTGTTCTGCCATTTGCGCCATTGTTTTTATATACATATATACATTCAAACACACATACAGAGAAATAATTCCCTACTGAACTACTAAGCAAAATTTTCCTAGCTACATCTTCAACACAGGAATTTAATTAATCCAAGAAAAGATTATTCTGAAGTAACAATCAGAAGATTTCTCTATGTTTGCCATGGGGTTTTTATTCCTTGATTTTGAATAAGGGAACTGAAGCGTTACAGAATTATTTCTTTGCAATTATCACTTCATTTCTCTGCTGGATTCATCTTTCAAGGATCATTCTTAAAAATTAGTTAGTGAACTCATGTCTGCAGTTTAATGTTTTCTCTGTCAAGTGCGTCGAAGAGCTATTGCTTATAGGTAGAAAGAAGCCACCAAGCAAATGTGTCGTTACTGTTTTGTATGGTTTTTACATCATAATTATTGATTATGGATTTCCTCAGGTTTGTCACTCTGTCGCTTGTGCTTCCGCTTTTCATGTTTTTCATTATATGCAATATTTTTCAATATTCAGGAAAAAAATAATGACTGCATTTAATTCTCAAGCATTCTCACTGTATTTTTTGGTTACTTGCAATCCTGTATTTAGATTACACTGGCTACACAATTTTTAGCTTGCAATGACTAAGGGATGGATTTAGCTTTGCCTGTGCTTGGATGGATTGTTTATTAGTCTTCAAACCAAAGAATAGGGGAAGGAATGTAAAGGATGTTGGTATTTTTCATTTGTTTGATTTTGTATATCCTGTGAAAAGTTCAGTAATCTAAACATATGGTCTTTTATTTCCACATAGTGTGTCTGTCAGGAACATATGTCTTTCATCATAGAATATAGAACAGGAGTAAGCAAAACCATGATGTGACAGAAAAAAAATATTATTAATGGAGACAAATACACTGTAATCAAAATATTCAAAATATTGGTGACTAATTCTATATATTCCCATCCTCTTTTCTTAATTAATGAAGCATGAAAGAACATTATTTGCATTTAAATGTGTTTTGCTGACATAGAATATTGTAGCAACTGCAGAAACTTGCAGTACCTTGAGACGTAAAAGGACAAAAATGTGATTTCAGTGTGTACTGCAAAGATACTTGTTTACCATTAATTCTGAAAACAGTTAATGTCATTGGATTAGAATTAGGTCAAGTTTAGGTCTTACTGCTTGTTGTCCAGGTAAATCTGTAGAAATTCCTAAAGATGCAGTAAGTTTTCATTACAGATTCTCTCAAATACTCCCTTATTAACAGAAATGAAAGACAATGAAAAAAGAACAGAAGAACTCTTTACAAGCAGGTGTGTAAAGTTCTTTCCCTTGATTTAGTCAAAAAGGAAAACATACCAGCCAAGTAAAAGTTTCTCTATTACTGGACTTCAGATGAAAAAGCTTATGCTTACATTCTTTGTGTACCATAAAAAATTTCATGTAGCTGCCACTGATAAGTGAAAAAGAATGCTGTCTTAAATATATTAATAGCAATATATTGCTTGTCTTTGTGAGGTTTATGCTCATCCTAAAGTTAAATTGCCATTAAAATTTTCTTTAATATTGCCAGGCTACTGCTCTCTACTTACTCAGTTTTCACTGTGATTTCACTGGCATACATGAACTTATGATATTCATAGGATCTATAAAAGTTAAACCCAGGCTCGCTTTAGTAAAATTTCATGATTCTTACATTGTAAAGCATTTTAACATGCAAATCTAAGAAAATCTTTGCTGATTTTTGTGACTGGCTGAGCTAGTTATTCAGCAAATGTTTAGGAATTTCAGTTTTCTTTCCATAAAATGACCTCTGCAGACCAAGAATGCTTTTAGAATTTATTTATTTATTATTTATATTGGCTGAATATTTTGAAGTAAATATTCACTGTCATCTTCCTTATTCATCATTCAGTACATCTTTATTACATTTTTCTTTGCACTCATTAGATAAGATTATACCAAATACATCTCTACTTATTCACCATGTTATGGCTTGTTCTCTCATCATTCAGATATTAGACACACAAAAAGAAATAAAAGTGAGGGAAACTATCCAGAACACCACTGTGTACTAAAACCTTAAACTACTTAAGCTATTTTTTACAAAATAATATCTTTTTTTAAATTCAAAACGATAAATGAATAATCAGACTGTCACCTGCATCCTCTTTTGACTTTAAATATTCACGTCTTGTGTTAGAGAAATCAAATCAAGGTTCAATCTCTTCTTTCACATTTAGTGTTCCCATTAAACAGTTATCTCACAACATATATTTCCTATGACAATAGAGCCATTTTTAAGAATTTATATCTTATTTGAGGTGCAAGTATTTTTGCACCTGATCCAACAAAAGTCAAATGCAAGCAATGAAAATGCTTTATTAAATAGGTGAAAGGGCAAAAAGCTGGTATGAAGATGGCACCTTTTAATTGCCTGCAGTGCATCTGCTAATAAACTGCCAGTGCTCACAAAAAGCACTTCTAGGATAAAGGCCAGGACAATTGTAAAGGCTAAATTATTAATGAACATCAGGCAGCTATCATAAATTGCTGGTTTCTTGCCAGGATACAACATGTTGGAGGGTTTAACAGGAAGGGTTTTATGAATGCTAAAGACTATAATAAATCTTAGCAAGTTCTAATTTTACATAAACCTGCTGCAGCCTTCATTTGTTGCTAACAGACAGACTGAAAAAGCTGTGATGTCCTAATTACATTAGATAATTCACTGTGGATTTAAATTCAGCACAATGAATAATTTCCCAGAAACTGTGAGTAAAAACTAATGCTTTGATTTCTCAGTTTTACATGGTTTCTTACTGTATTTACCAGAAACCTAAAAGTCTTCAAATAGAGACTTAGAATTTAAATTTTTGAATAGTATACTAAAATTTCCTCTGTACTTATTAGCTCATCTTCTCATCAACAGACCGGTGGGCTGCATTATTACCCAGATCTGCAGTGTGATGTTTAATGCTAAGTCTGTGCTGGTTTTAGAGTAATCAGGTGTCTCATGCTACTTGTCCTCTTTAATGAAGTAGAGTTCTGGGATGATCATTGTTAGTTAATTCCCTAAATGGTGGAAAAAAGGTTATCTTGCTTCAGGTAACAAGGATATTTATTAAATCCCCCAGTGGGTGAAAAAAAGAAATTATATTTCTTGCAGACGTCTTCAGCTGCATCACCATTCTAAATTCAGAATAGCTCATGCAGGTGTCAAGTTTCATCTGCTTAACTCAATTATACCCACATATAAAATTAATAAGCATAAGACAAGTAAATTTTATTATAAGGGAAAGCAAAGAAAAGAGATGGATAATGCAAGTCAGACCTGTTAAAATCACTTTTTCAGAAGGGGATATCCAACCTAATTTCCTAAACTTCCTAACAACAGCAATGAATGAGTGAGCAGCATACAGAATTTAGATTCTTTATTTTAGAGAAAATTAAACATTCTCTTATTTTTCCTTTAGAGCTGTTATAAAAGAACCAAACAGCTTAATGCCATATTTCATTCATTTTTAGATGGTACTGCTTATGATATAGCAAGGTGTCATGGTTTAAGCTTAGTCGTAAATTAGAAAACCAAATAGACTGTTCGTTCACCGCCACTACCCCGACTTCCCCCCCTCCCTGCTCCCAGAGGGATTGGGAGAAGAATCGAAAGGATGTAACTCCCATGGGTTGAGATAAGAACAGTCCAGTAACTAAGGTATAACGCAAACCACTGCTGCTACCACCAATAATAATAATGAGAAGGTAAATAACAAGGGAAGAGAATACAATTGCTCACCAAACACCGACCAAGCAGAGAGCTAGCCCTTCCGAGTAACTCCTCATTTACATCCTGGGCATGACATGCTGTGGTATGGAATACCTCTCTGGCCCAAGTGTCTATGAGGTTGTTCCGGACATGAGTCCCATTGTCTGGCTCAAAAAAACAAAAGCAAACAAAAACCAAAACACTACTACCACAGAAAAAAAAACCCAAGCAAACAAAAAAAACAACCAAAAAACCCTCCACCAAACACAAAAGGAATAAGTAATATGTCGTTTATTGTCCATATTGGAGTTGCTTTACTTGGTTATGGATAACAGGAATAGTTGTCCCACACAATTTATCATTAGATATTGTTTTCATATGTTATATCCATAAGTTTGTTTATTTACAGTTGGATTGACAAAACAAATTAAATGCCTAAGTACAATTTTTAAGGTGTTTAATATAATAAAAACTAAGGAGTTTTATATTAATTTTTAAATCTTAATTGATCTATTGCCTACACTTCAGTAAAGTTCCAACTATTTTAAGTATGCACAAATGCAGTTAATAAAAGAATATAAAAATAGGAAACTAGGATTTGTTGTCTTATTTTGTATTTCTATTTTCTGAATTACATACGATCTGAAAATTGAAATGTCTGTTATTGTGCACATTGAATTAGCTGAATTTTATCGACATTAACAGAAGTTTGACTATTTAAAAATGTGCAGGTGTATTCTTTCTAAGAGTTTTCGTCGTGAATCAAAGTGATTTGAATCTGGGTCAAATGCAGTGTGACACTTAGGAATGCTTCATATACGGTTTTCTCCAAACATCAGTAACAGCAGTTCCACCAGAAAAACGTAAATCCTATACCATTTGATCTTCATCAGAATTGTATGAATTGTTTAGTCTTCCTAACCCAGTTTATGCATATTTCTGTGTGTGTGTATGTATCTATATCTATATATATGCATACATATATAGGTATGTCTGCGTTTTCTAATTATATATGTGACTGGACCATGTTTCATTTTGTGCTTGTAAGGGAACAGCTGGATCTCTCAGAAAGAAGACTCCCTTTCTTTTCTAAGTCTTACTGTTCTCTTCAGGGGAAAAAAAAAAAAAAAGCCAAAAAAAAAAACCCCAAAGAAAACCCCAAAAAAACCCCAAAAAGCCACCAAAAAAATCAAAAGCAAGCAAGCAAACAAACCAACCAAAACAAAAAAAAAAAAAAGAAAAACAAACCCACCAAATCAAACCAAAGAGAACAAAACAAAACCTACCAAACAAACAAAAAAAGGCACCCTTGTACAGTGATATTTTCCACTTATTTCCTGAGGTATTTCAAACCATTTCAGAAACAGTGAAGTCTACTGCCACTGACCCATACTGACCTCTGAAAGGCAGGGAATTGCCTTGAAATACACACTTACCTGTTCAGTGGTTGATTTTGGAAGATAAAATATTGTCCAAGACAATAAGAAATGACCTCTTATATATTTGATAATGTCAAAGGGTCTGAAGTAGATATGTTGGGCAGATTGTGCATGTATTATAAGCAACATGCTGAAAATAACCTGCAAAAAAGTTTACCTGTTTGTACTTAAAAATGAACTTATAAGAATATGTTTTAGAAACTTGTTTGGGTAAGGTTTAATAAAAAAGAAAAAGCTTAGATTATGAGCTAATCAAGTACCTATATCTCTTCAATAAAAAAGTGTCTTTGGCTTTTGTTTTCCAGACAGATAACTAAAACAGAAATTTGAGCAAAATTAGGCTCTACTGTTCAGACTAATTTCCCTTTTTCTGATATTTACTGTTTTATTGATTCAAAATGACTTTTATGAAAAGCAGTTCTCTAGTAGAAAGAAGTGAAAACTGAAAATTGTTCCAGTAAAAACAAATCTTTCTTGAAAGGAAACAGTTTTAGTCAAAGTTTGAAAACAATGAAACTGAGGTTATCTATTATTTTGTGTTGTTTTTCAGAGTTTGAAAGATTCATTTTATGAAATAAAACAAAGAACTCAAGCAAGGACAACAGATGAACAGAAAACTTTGGTGCTCAGCATTCTTTTCATTCAGGGAAAAAAAAAATAAGAATTTGATTATTTTCTTTTACCCAACTTTATCTTCTTTTTTGACAGTTGTTCCATTAAAAACATGAATTGCCAACCTGGTGTTTTCTGCCTTTGGCCAAGAGTAAAATTTCGAGGAAGAAAACCTTGTGGCAAAAAGCCTCACTGGCTTCAAGCAGTACATTTGATTTCACTTTGTAATCCTCACAAATTTAAGAAACTTCAGCTTGTTTTTTTCACAGGGCAAAGGTGAGAAGGGCTTAAATTTTGACATGAAAAAAATAAATTTAAGAGATTTAGAGTTTAAAAAGCAAAGTATTTGGAGAAAGCTGCCCATAAGGGGAAAACCAGACCAGTCTTTAATTTCAAAGAACACAAGAATTGCACTTTTTCTATTGAGCAGTGGGATGATGTTAGGAAGAGGGACATACTCAAGCAATCATATAATTCAACAGATAACACAGTGAACAATCATTGCTGTGGCATGCGTACTATTACATAGTGGCACCAAAACACAAGGTGTCTAGACCCATGAAAGAAAGTTTTGAGCTTGAAAATATTATCAAGGGTCCAGGCTTGACAGATAGTGGTGGATGAGGAGTTTTGTAGTAAGCACTTTACTTTCTTTTTTACTGCTAGAAATTCAGTTAACCTCACAATTTGTAAAAGACCCATGCACAATTTTTCATTACAGTAATTTAGTGAGTATTGGACAAGAATGTTACAGGTAAATTCTTTCCTAGTGAAATTCAGCAGAAACTGAAATATAACTATATTAGCAGAAGCATCCTGACATTCAGAAACCATTATAGAAATCATTTCCTCAATTTCTTTACTCACCACTAGCTACCCGCCACACATACCTTGCCTTGCACATCTGTGCTGCAAATAAATGTGGCTTGCAGAACACTAATAAAACTCAGGATGAAGACCAAATTCAATTCCAGAGTAGGACTAAAATAAGAAACACACCTCAGCATCCTTCAGTTTGTTTAGACCCAGCAGACATAGAGTAGACAAATTCTAAGATCAGGGATTATACCAGTACTTTAAGCCTCACACAACCAATGGAATATTATAGCAGAGCACCAGTTTCCTTATAGTTATGAGCAGGGAGGGCTTGCACTTTAAAAAATAAATTAAGTACTCTAAAAAACTGCATCCTTAGGGTATCTTGAAATTTGTTATGTGTGTCAAGTCATGTTTGCTGTTTGCATCTGGGACAAATATAGGTAAGAAGCAGTGAATTTATGTCAAGAGGGATACACATGTACATAATACACACATAACTATATACATACAGTTATAAAACTATATATTTTGCATATATATAATTTGTTATATATGGACAGTTATGTATTAAATAAATATAGATGTCAAAACTATGTAAAAGTTCATATGCTCCTAATAAATTTCCCGAATAAATCTCAGTTTGTCAATATTTATCGTCACTAATACAATGCACCTGATCTTCATTTTGGGGTGCACTACCGAAGAAGGCAGGATGGCTTGTTACAAACAGTCCTTTGCCAGAGAATTAAAGTAGATGTATCTGATAAACCTTAATAGGGCTTAGCTAATAGACAAGTTTTTCCTGCTTGTCACTGTTGACAAGTGAAAAGATCTCTCTGCATCACCATTGAAAAATATGGAGTACTTGTGCAAAAGATAACCGAGGTGGAACCCATATATTTAATTCCTCATGCTTAACACAAGCTACAGAAGGGAAACTCTTTGCACTTTGTACTCTGACCATTGCTGTGGCCAGAGTGGAATGACACTTTGGAAGTCTGGAGACATTACAAGTTAGCTGAATTCTTACTTATTCAAGACACCAGTGAGTACATACTACAAAATATTAAGCCTTCATATCAATTCACATTTGGGAAAATATAAGGTGTTACATCCAGTTCACACAAAAAGAGACGTACCAAGCTTATATGCCTTTAGAAACAAAAGAACTGCTGTTTCCTAATAAAGAAAATCTGATTTTGAATTGCAAAACACTAATCCAATCATTTGATTCCAAACACTAACAAATATCTTAAATTTCCACTGTGTTAAAACACTGTTATGCCACAATGACACCTCTCACTCAATAAAGTGACACTATTAAAAATTACATAAGCAACTACTGCATCCAGTCCACATTAGGAAAGTGGTCCATATTGACAACAATAGAAATAAGAGTTTATGAACTAATGTTTCAGAGGTTTTTAATAAGTCATGGTTTAATCTCAGCCAGCAACTCAGTACTGCGCAGCAGCACACTCACTCCCCTCACTTCCCCTCCCAGGCAAGATGAGGAGGAGAATCAAAAGAATTTAAACCCCTTGAGTTAAGAACAATTTAATAACTAAGTACAGGATAATACTACTTACTAATAATAATAATAAGGAAAATAACAAGAGGAGAGACTACAAAACTGAAAGGAGAAAGGAAAAAAAAGAGTACATTACATTACATAAACACAAGTAATGAACAATATAATTGCTCACCACCCTCTGACCAATATCCAGTCTGACTCAAGGAGCAATCAGTCCCTTCTAGGTAACTCCTCCCAGTTTCTATACTGGTCATGATGTGCTGTACAGAATACCCCTTTGGCTAGTTTGGGTCAGGAGTCCTGTCTCTGCTCCCTCCTGGTTTCTTGCGCCCCTCCTCACTGGTGGTGCATGAGAGACTGAGAAGTCCTTGATCAGGGTAAGTGCTACTTAGCAACAACTAAGACCTCGGTGTGTTATCAGCATTATTCTCAGACTAAAGTAAAAAACACAGCACTGCACCAGCTACCGGGAGAAAATTTTACTCTATCCCAGCCAAAACCAGGATACCAAGGGAAAATAATTAATTACTTACAGCACCAAAGTAACCCTAGGTCTTTGCCATCAGGAGAATCTGAAAGAAAAAATCTTGAATCTGCGTTTGCATGGACAAATTCTTTTCAGTAAAGATCTTTTAACTTCATTCTCGCTAGCCATTCTTAGTCAGCCTGCAAATTGCATTCACCCTACCTTGTAAAATTAAACCAGTGGCCTCAGCATACATTCATGGAAAAGAAAATATAGTTCAATGGTTTGATGGTTTATTTTCCTTCCTGTTACGCAGCACAAAGCCAGTGAAACTTCTGTGTAGAACTCTTTGGGTTTCTCTGGATTAAAAAGGTGCGCAAAATGCACTTATCTGTAGCAACAGCAGAAATTTATTTTCTAAACACATATTCAGCGGTGCAGAGGGCTCAAAGACGCCACCTACACTGGAGAACTTGGCTGGCCTTTCCAGGCTTACCCCTCAAGACGGTGTATTGCATCTGCCATATCAGACTTGACTGTGCACCATACCTGCCCTCCCTGTAGGCTGACTTAATCTTCAGTTTATGCAGTGAAGGCACAAGGACAGAGAGCACACCACAAGTCATTTAGATATAGTTTTATATTTATTATCCGATCAAATTCTTCAATCATACTGAGACATTAATCAGTGTTTTGGTTAAGCAAGAGTAAACCAAGCACGTTATTACAGATAATGTAATAGTCTCAATATCTAATTTAATGTAGTACAGGGTACACCTGTCTGTAGGTAAATGTAAGATCAGAGAGTGAGATCAAAGACTGGATCCCCAATTAATTCCCATTGGCTAATTGCTAACTTGCTCTCTCAGCCTGTTTTAGGTCACTCTAGCTAGGTCTCTACCATATATCGTCAAGTCAAAGTTCTGCGCTGAGATCACAGCAGGGCCTCTGCCTAAAGGTAACGTACACAAGACTGTAATACTCAATTTTTTTTTACTTAGTACCTAAGATATAGCCAATGAATAATACTGTTCATATAGTATTATATATAGTATAGTATTATATTACTTTGCATGGAATATAGCATTATACTCCATGCAGACAGAATACATGTCTCTGCATGGAGTAACCCCCAACAATTAAGAAAAAATGGGCATGTACCTGCCAAATATACAGGAGAAAAAGAGGGAAAAGTGGGAGAGAAGAGGGAGAGAAGTGGGAGGGAAAGAGGGAAGAGAAAGAAAAGAGGAAAGGAGGAAGGGAAAAAGAAAGGGGATGAGAAGAGGAAAAGGAGAAGGAAAAAGGGAAATGAAAGAAGAAAAGAAATAATAATAAAAAAAGAAACAGAAGAAGAAAGGAAAAAAAAGGAAGACAATAAAAACAAAAAATTAAAAAGAGAAAAGAAACAAGGAAAAAAGGAAAAAAGAACAAGGAGAAGGAAAAAGGGAAAAGGAAAAAAAACCAAAGGAGAAATAAAAATAAAAAGGGGAAGGAAATAGAGGGAAAGGAGAAAAGGATAAGGAAGATAAATGTGAAAGGGAAGGGGAAGAAGGAGAAGGAATATATAAATTAATACTTTAGTTTAAAATAAATTGAATTTAGGTGTTCTGGTTTTTTTGGATTTTGTCATTTGTTTTGTTTTGTTGGGTTTTTTTTCAAAAAAATCATCAAATTATTTGAAGGTATAGTTAACTTTTATTGTCTACAGTATCATTTTCCAGTCAATACAAATATTATAAACTGGAAATTAATAAAGTTGGTGGCACCAGAATTCAGCTCAAAGATTTTCACCTACAGAAAACTGTTTCTTCAATAGTTCCTTCAGACTGAGTATTCATTACCACATTATTGTGTTTGAACTTATTTTTATGTAATATATGTTTTCCAATCCTTTGCTTGAGATAAGCAAAACAAAAAAAAGATACAGCTCAGAAAGAGAAATGGAAATACTTCTTACCAGTGAGCATTAAAGTACAGTTGCAGATAATGGACTTTCCAGGTTGATTTTGCTTTTTTGTTGGGTTTTGTTTGTTGTGGTTTTGAGTTTTGGTTTTTTTGTTTTGTTTTGCTTTGTTTTGTTTTAAATAAGGATTGTTTCTCTAACGATTTTCTAAAATTACAATTAAAAATAAAATTAAAAAAAATCAGTTGTCTATTTTTTTCATTTAGAGATGTTTTTAAAGAAATCCTTATTTAATTTTTATTTAAATGTATTTACATATCAAATGGAATTTTAAAAAGTATTCAAGCATCTGTTCTGGGAGCTTTAGGTGTCTAGACTCTTTGAAAATTCTCTGAAACATAGACACACATGAGATATGAATCTAAATTCTTACACAATGAGTTGTAGTCACTTGAGTCTGTACAACTATCCTCACCTAAAATTAGACAGGTCTGGCTAAATGGAGTTGTCCAAAACCAAGCATTACTGTCTTTTTCAGCACCCTAGGTTATATGAGATATCTACTCAGTGCTGTGAGATATGGTGCAGGATCTCTGGGAGATTTACATTGTACTGAAGTGATGGCTAGCCTCCAGACAGAGCAGCCAACATGGCAAATCTTATAAGGCATTAGACAGCTATGCATTAACAAGTAATTACACCATGATGTTTGGTCACTTATAGTTAGGTTTTGCAATCTGAAAAGGCACACCTGCTTGAGACTCCCTTCACCCCCTTATTTATAAACATCTCATCATTAACAAGACTGTAGGACATCCAAGACATCTGAGGGTGCTGAGAGGTGCCACTCAGGACCTTTGGAATACCAAGCTACTTACGGGTGGCAGCTCTGAATAATGCTCAAGCTAGTGCAGAGGTATTCAGAATGCTCTACATAGTCATGACCACACTGTTATGAGATGATCCTTTAAAAATACAGACTTTAGACATGTAGCAGCAGCTTCAAAGAGTAAAGCAGTTGATCCAAGTGGTGTGGTACCTACAGCTTAGTAGTTTAGCTCCAGAAGTTGAATTTTTGGTTAGATGGTTCTCAGTTCCCAGAAATAAGAAGTGGAAAACTTACATGCTGAAGTGTAGGATTCACAGAACTCTGTGTGGTATGCTAGGAGGTGGATGAACTACTCAAGAAAAAGGCCAAAAGGACCAAAACAGACTGTGTATCCTGCATACATGCATGCTGGACAATGCCACAGCCACAGCTGTGGCTGGCTTCAGACACAGCCAGCCACCGACCAGGTGCTGCTTTCAGCAGCACTCGCATACAGGACTCACGCCAGACTAAGCACAGCCAGACACATCCCCTCCTTCTCTTGGGCTGGCAAAGGCACAAGGTCATTAGTGAAGCTCACACATCACACTCCCCAGTTTCACAAGCGCATCCACGTTTGTGGATCCCCCAAGTACCAGCACAGCCCCTCTGCCCCCTAGCATCACTGCCCACATCCCAGCCTCTCTTACCGGCCCTGTAACTTCCTTACTGTCCAGCTGGTCCAGCTGGGTGCCCACTGCGCACACACAGCACTCACACACTCGTCCCAGAGGCACCTCACACTCACAGGTCCCCTCAGATACCAGCACAGACCTTCCACCAGCCTGATACCCCTGCCCAAACCCAGCGCCTTCTACTTGCTGGCTGGCGCAGCTTGCAGTTTGCCAGTGAATCCACATGCACACACACACAGAGAGTCTGAGGAAGGCACAGACACTGACTCTCAGCAGCCTGGGCACACGGAATGTCAGTCACTGTTCTGATTCAGCACCAAGCCCCTCACTCAATCTGTTCTCTCCAACAGCTGTGTTTTGGGACACTCACTGTTCCCGCCCCAGTGGCTGAAGGTTAGAGACCCTACTGGCTCCAGCAATTGACACCACTGACTTATGGTAAGGCAACACTAAGTGAATCTGAGTTTCTTGAAGAGCTAGATGTCAAGAGAGATTCTGGAGCATGGAACCTCAGCCAGCAAGAAGTCCTAAAAATATGTCCAATTTCCCAAGGTGTCAGTAATGACCAGTGACAGAGGCAGAGCCTTGAACATGCCTTCAGCTAATGAAGTCTCAACATTAATATCTAGTCTCTAGTCTCTCTCCCCTCCTCTACTTTCTCTCTTTTTCTGTGTCCCTGTTTCTGTCTCCACCACCAATATTACTGGGGTCCCCATATAAAATTTCGTAAACCTCTATAGCATTCTGTATAAAATCCTTCTACCTATAATATCCATACAAATTTACATCTGCAACTAAAATAAGTCAGTGTATTAATCACTAAGCTGTCTTTTCTTTTTTTTTGACATTACTAATTGAATACCGCTTATTCCAAGCAGGTGAATATTCCTGGATTTTTCTCAAGAAATATCATCTGGCCTTATAAAATGACCCAATAAAACAAATTTAAGGGGGAAGAGAAGAGGAGGGAGAGAGCTCTATCTCTTCAAGAGAAAAAAACAGTAATTTCTGACCAATTTCAGGTTAATAGAGGTACACTATATCATAATATAATAAAGTTTTACAGGCAAACTGCCACAGTTATATTTCTGTCAGCAGTTTTATAAATTAAATACCTCATTAGTCTTCAATTCTATTTCCAAACTACAATCCATATTTAGAGGTTTGAACTTGAAAGAATATGTTACAGAATTTTAATAATCATGGGATAGCTCTTTTAAAAAACCTAAACAGATATTAAATAACAAATTGCATGAAAATAACACTTCAACACTGATGTTACTTTCATTATTCCTGCACTGAAATATATATATCTGCAACATATTTGTTAAATCCACAAAACTCAGGGGAATGGGAAGGAAAAAAAAAGCAGTTTGAAATCCCAGACTGATCTCGATTATATATGTGAATCAGTTTTCCTTTAAATGACTTCTAGTGCCAGTAGCTTCTATTGATAAAAATAATTTATATATTATATACATGACTAGTTTTAGGGAGTATACAATAGTCTCCTCTTCACACAAGTATTTATTTTTTTCCTTTTTTTCACCATGTTTATTTTTATTCATAACTTAACTAGAAACTGAGTTGAATATGGAAGCAGATAAAATAA
The DNA here is from genome assembly GCA_009867235.2 of Psittacus erithacus. NCBI lineage: Eukaryota > Metazoa > Chordata > Aves > Psittaciformes > Psittacidae > Psittacus > Psittacus erithacus. The sequence continues at coordinate 17,953 of WYDI02000416.1, forward strand.
AATTACAGAAACTTGTATGAAATCAATACATTTGATCAATGGCAAGGGTAACTTATGTACATGGGAAAAGTATGGTATCTTTTTTGTTTCTTGGAATAAAATGTTTGTTCATATAAACCTAGAAACATAAAAGATGTATACAATAGGATGAAAACAGTACCAGATTTATAATACATTTCATCGGAAGGGGAGGGGGGGAGGGGGGAGTAAAAGAAAAGGTGAAAAAAACCCAAAACAAAGCAAAACCCAATAGATTTACAGTTTACATGTAGTTGGAATTCTGTTTGTTTGAAAAAAAGATAAAGCAAATATATATGTATATTCTTATTCTGCACAGATTCTTCATTAAAGTAACTGGGAACAGCATTACTAACTAAAGCTACACCCAGGCATCCCAAATAAAATTTTTAAATAGCAATTGAAAAAGAATCAAGCACTGTCCTAGTTCAGAAGTGTAAGAAAGAGTGGAGGTGTATCAGCTTATCAAGTCCCACAGCTTTTCTGATGTTTGTATGGAGGAGTTGCCTTCAGCAATTACGAGAGCTGTACAAAATGGCATCTAGACTAAACTCCCCATAAGCACCACTTGCTCTTAGACCACTGAGAGTATGCCTTAGTTCTCAAGAGTTGTGATCCCTCTATCTGAAGCACAAAATGTGTGCCATGCCAGAAGATGTGTCTCTGACCAGTTTTGGAAAGCAGGATCAAACTGCAATCCTCATTGCATTTGGCATTTTTTGTTTTGAAAAAACACCCATTTTCTAACTCTGGCCTCAGTGAATTCACTTAAGCAGCCTGAATTTAGAATCATATTTGAACTGGAAACACAGAATTTTGCCCAAGGATTCCAATAATGTTGTCACATATTTCTACAAGTGATAAAAAACTTTGGAATTGTGAGGCCTTAGGACAGGAAAAAAAAAAGTGAAGTTTGTTAAAAAGTGCTACATGGTGGGTGGAATTTGGCTGAAGATGAATAGATGGGGTTTTCCATACAAGAAGGTACAATACAATTATATCAGTTCCATTCTGCATGTGGTGGAGCAGGAGTTTCCTACAGGGTGTCACATATCCAATAAAATGCAGTACGGTTGGTGATTTGTCATTGTTAATAACTCAGCTGCTTACCAGACCTTAGCAGTTTTGCTGACATTATTCTGTGTTTTCCAGCAGGAAACCTGATAGCTCATACTCACATTTTCTTATTTTCATTTCTTTCTCATTTTTTTGTATTAACTTAATTCTGAATAAAATACTAATACATGTTTTCAAGGAAGAGTTGAAGTATAACAGTATATAGTTAAAAATGTGAATGCAAAATGACAGTTGTGGCTTACTGCTTACATTTTCCAATTTTTCTGCATGAGGAGTCTAACTCCACCTGGTCAAGAAAAGCTAAACACGTATGCAATAGCAGCGTCACAGAATCACAGAATGATGAAGGCTGGAAGTCATTGCTGGAGATTTAGCAAGTTCAGCTGGATGAGGTTGCCCAGAGCCATGTCCAGTCAGGTTTTATATGCCTCCAATGGTGGAGTCTCCACAACTTCTCTGAGCAACCAATTCTGGTGTTTGACCACCCTTACATAAAAAAAAAGAAAAAAGTATTTCCTGTGTCTTAACCCTGTTCCCCGGTTCTTGAGTTTATTTTTTGTATGTTTCCTATTCATGCTTAAGCTTAGTCAGAATGAATTTGTTTGCCCATCCAGGTATCTTCTTGTCTTTGCCTGAGTTCCTTCTCATCAGGATGGATTCTTCTTGATCAATGAAAATCAAGTAGCTGCCCCCACCCCAAATTTTTCCATGACATACCTGTAGGGATTCTTCCTAGCAGATTTCTGAGCAAGCCAAAATCTTACGACATCCAGGACTGACAACCTATTTGCCTTGCTCCCTTCTCTACATATTATGAAAATCATCTCATGACAAATACAGTCAAGGCTTTGAACTACTGTCATGTTTCCAACCTATTTTCTGACCAGTGTTTCCTTGTTAGTAAAGATGAGGTCAAGTAGAATGACCCTCCTCATTGTCTCCTTGACCACCTGTATCAGGCAGTTGTCATCAGTGTGCCCCAGAAACTCCTGGCTTGCTTGTGTCCTGTTGGGTTATCCCTCCAGCAGATATAAGGATTGTTAAAGTCCTTCATGACAGCTAGTGCTTATGAACACAAGGCTTCTGGTCATATGAAGGCCTTATCTACCTCCTCTTAGCACTCAGATGCTCTATAACAGCATGTGCTCTTGTCCCCAGACAGAGCCACTTGCATTCCTGTGACATGCTATTTTTTGTATCCTGTAGGAATCTCTTTGCTGACTTTTCCCAATCACATGCTTAATTTAATTTGTGATTGCCCCCAGAAGGATTCAATTCATGACTTTCAGAAGTACCGAAGTAAGATGGATAGGCCTATAGCTTCCTGGATCTTCCTATAAGCTCTTCTTGTAGATGGAATGACTTTTGCCTTCTTTCAGTCTTCTAGGGTATCCCCCAATCTCCATGTTTTCTCAAAGATTATGGAGAGTGACCTCACAATGATGTCAGCTCTCTTCACACTCTTGGGTGGATATTGTCAGGACCTATCAATTTGTAGGGGTCAAGCTCCCATAATAATTCACATACCACCTCTTCCTTCATTGATGGTGTGTCTTTGTTTACATCAACCTGTTTTTTTCTTCCCAAGGCCTTGGGCCCAACCGTGCCAGTAAAGACAGAGGCGAAGAAAGTGTTGAGACCCTCTGCCTCTTTAGTATCATTGGTAATAAATGACACATGACATGCTCTTGTCAGTTCTTCAGCATCCTTGAAGAAACAGTGATGCCTCAGAAATCTCTCTTTTAATAGAAAAAATTACTTTGTATTGACATGCCTGTAGAGGTATCAATATCAGTTTCAAGAATGTGATTGCAATGTGTCACACATCTAAACAAAACTTCTATCCAAAAGGTATTATATGATACCACTACAAAGAACTTTTAGGTTAACCCAGCAAAGAAAATTCTTGGTAGGTTCAAAATGATCTCATTATTCTATACCATGAGAGCTGTCCCTGGAGTCTTTCTTCATTTCTGGGGTTTTGGTTCTTATTAGCTTCTGCAGGTTTTTGTCACAGTACTGAAGAGCACAAACAGTGTAACACTGTAAAGCATTCTAAACAATGTGAGCACTGTGACAAATTTGGGTTAATAACTATGTCAGCTTGTGAATAGTATCTTGGCTTTCTGAATATCCTGGTTTACCTCAATGTCTATTTTGAATATAACTTTGGAGTAGCTAAATTAGTTCAGCATTCATTTTGAAAGTGGAAATGGGATTCATACGCAAAATCTTCAGTACCTGAAGTTAAAGGTCTAAATCTCAGGTAACCACCCTCATCTCCAATTGTAGTCAATAAAAAGAAAAGAGAATATACAGTTTCTGAGTGCATATAAGCATGAATGAGCATATATGGTTTCTGTCTTATTTTGAAATTTGTGCCTAAATTGCTGAGACAATCTTGGTTTTCAGGGGATATATTTAGCTGCTCAAGCATATTCGTCTACTACCATATGAAATTTTGCAAGCATCTAAGGCACCTATAACACTTGGAAAATCTCACATACAAGTTATAGGAAAGCTGCACCTTCTGGATCAGTAGCTAGAGGTCAGATATAATAATCAATGGTAGCTAAATAATGCCGAAAATCAAGAAAAGTTAAAGCCCTCATTATAGGGGAATTATAGCCAGAGTGCAAAACCCTATTGCACCAACCAGGTGTCACACCTAGCATCCAGAGCAAGGTAGAAAGCTTGGGAACATTTACTAGCATGGGGATTTTGACAGAGGAAAAATTATTGAGAAAATAGGACTGAATCAGGTTGCAGAAACAGAAAAACTGCAAAACTTGTCTAGACAGAAGACACAGTTTATTTACCAGAAGCATCTGAACTTCCATTACCCATTTTCAGAACAGCATCCTCTCCAGCGAACATTTGTAAATAATAATCAATCTCAGTACTGTATATGAATGAAAATATGGAAACAACATCAGTGGTTAATTGGATTCACTAAAGTAATTTTAGAAAACCAGATGTTTTTCTTATTAAATAAGCATTTTCTTGGATTCTTTTTTTTTTAACCCTTGATGAAACTGTAGTAGGATTTAGTGATATGCAAAATTTGAAATTTTTACAATATCACTCTGTCGTGGTTTAAGGCCTGCCACACAGCCCACTCACTGCCCCCCCACCTCTTCCCTCGGCTCCCGGAGGGATGGGGAAGAGAATCGAAAGAATACAACTCCCACAGGTTGAGATA
>WYDI02000417.1:0-12095 GCA_009867235.2 Psittacus erithacus
TAGTTACTGGACTGTTCTTATCTCAACCCGTGGGAGTTGCATTCTTTCGATTCTCCTCCCCATCCCTCCAGGAGTGCGGAGGGGGAGGGAAGGACAGGTTGTGGGGGGAAAACGAGCAGGCTACATGCTTTTCTAATTTACAACTAAGCTTAAACCACGACATTGTGTCAGGCAAGACAGCGCAGAGCACAGTCACGCCATCCTCAGTAAAATGATGAAAGATATTGTGGACAAGTGTGGATTAACCCTGGTAGGCAGCTCAGCCCCACACAGTCATTTGCTCACTCACCCCAGTGGGATGAGAGGGAGAACTGGAAGGCTAAAGTGAGAAAACTTGCAAGTTGAGATAAAGACAGCTTAATGGGGAAAGCAAAAGCTGTGCTTGCAAGCAAAGCAAAGCAAGGAATTTATTCACTACTTTCCATGGGCAGGAAGGTAGCAAGCCATTTTCAAGAAAGCAGGGCTACAACATGCATAACATTAACTTGGGAAAACAAACACCATAAATCTGAATGTCACTTCCTTCCTCTTTCTTTCCCCAGCTTTTTATTTCTGAGCACAACACCAGGAAAGGGCCTTGAGAAATCTGGTCTAGTGAGAGGTGTCCCTGCCCATGGCAGGTGGGTTGGAACTAGATGATCTTAAGATCCTTTCCGATACAAACCGTTCTATGATTCTATTCTATTATTCTGTCATACGGCGCAAATCCAAACCATAGCAACATACCAGCTGCTAGGAAGAAAATTAACTCTATTCCAGCCAAAATCAGTACACTGAGGAAATGCAGTACTTCCTGGAATGAATTAATATGCATGAAATGCAATGACTTCATGTCTTTATTTAACATTATAAACACTTTTCTTTCCACTGACTCAGCTCTGTGCAAAAAAAAAGAATTAAGCAAGCATACAAAGGATGAGGAGGCAAACTTAAACATCTTCCTATGCAAGTGAGGACTGAAAACATCCTGCCCTTATTTTCTGATCATTGCTTTTTGGCTGACTGTGGGGAGCTCTCTGTCACACAGATGGAGCATCTTTTTTGATACGGATCTGAAACTGCCACTGTCAATACAGCCAGCTTACGGGGCGATGAGTGTCATGCAGCGGGGGAAACGGCAATTCTGCCTTAGCAATTCTCCCCTCTGCAGTGGCCTTCAGGGCTGCCTTGGATGAGCGCTCAAAGGTTATATAACCTGGCAGTAGCGCTTTAGTCTGGTTTGTGATCCTACAATATCTGCTGTAGTTTGCACTGAATAAACTGGATGTGCTTGTTCAGAGCTATAAATACTGCTGTCATTAATGTAGACTCTCTCAGAAGTCAGGCATCATCAAAAGTTCACATCTTTTCTAATTAAAACGGTTTCAATAATTAAATTGTATGTGTCTGTGCTTCTACTCCGAAAAGGCTAAATAGTTGGCAAGTCTCCTAAATTAGGATTAGACTGCAGACCAGCTCAGACAATGCTTCCAGGCATTGAGGATGTACTGCAGAATCAGTTTAATAAAGTCTGATTAGATTACTTTCTCTGGTCAGTTTGAAGCACACTGGCCATGGGATAAATCATCTTTTTATCTGCCTGCACTGCCCTTTTTCTTTGATGAATCATATTTTTAAAGCATTAAACATATTTTTAAAATATCTATTTATTTACAGATGCAAAGAAGCATAACCTCATGAATTCCCTGTTGTTGCAGTGCAGCTTGATATTATATTCCAGTCTAAAGAATCAGCTCATTGCTTGTGAGATCTGCACTCCATGGTTTCTTTTCTTAATATTTCCCTTTTTCCCCTACATAAATGTCCTTGCTCATTTTACAGAAAACAAGTCACGCATTTCTTACATAAATCTGTCAAGATAACAGCTTATGAACTGAAAACAGTGGTAAAGTTAGATGTATCTGACAAATTACTAGTTTAAGAGCGCTGTTGAATTTGGCTTAACATATACATAGATCTGAATATCTTTAAACTTGATTTATCGCATGCTACATGGAATAAATAGAGTTATTCAGATCATCTGAGTCTAGAACTCGTTAAAGTTTTCAATGCTTACAGTAACAGAGCTTATATTTTTCTTGTTTCCTACTTAATGTCATGACTAGCAGGAGTGGTATGTAAGACAACACAAAATATGCTTTTTTCTGGCCTCCTTTTATGATGTTGAATTATGCCAACAAACTCTATCAGCCAGCTTCTCTCCTTGAAAATGCATTACTCCAGTCTGGTTTACCTTTAACCACTCTGCGCCCAGACACTTCTCTCAGCTTTTATGTGGTGTGGATCTTTGCTGATACACAAATCTGTTGCATTGTGTACATTTACATTCCATTTTCCACCGGAATAAAGAAACATTCTACCTTCTTCCAAGGTTATTATTTATATATAGTACAATATTAAGAAACAAATGGGTGCAGGTGTTCCCCATGGAATCTGGGGTAACATTCAGTAGAACTGTTCATAGTACCTGGAGTTGACAAGAATATCCAGTGTCCAACACAGGCACTACCTTCTATGTCAAGGACCAGTCCTATGAAATGCTGTTCAAGTTTCTGTTTCATTGCTTAAGCTCTGGAGGAGGGTTTCCAGTGGTTTGCAGGCTTATTTGAGTGAAATGGCCTAGGATGAGTTTCAAGAAAAAAAAATATTGTAACTGACTACTGTCACAAGAATGAAAAGTTGTGAAAAATAACAGGGAAAAATGGAAACAAATATTTCCAGAGTTCCAGTTTAAATGCACAGTGGCAGTATTTTCACACCTGGCTGAAGTTATTCCATTAAGCTAATCATTTAAAAAAGATTTTGTCCACGTGGTCTTTCTGTTCATACATTTTTAAAGTTTACTTTCTTCTAATTTGATTAACATATTGAGACATTTTCCTCAGATTAGATTTATGCACTGTTTTCAAATAGTTGGATGCTGTATAGCTAGAGAAAGGGGGGTGAGAGAAAGAGAACAAAAACCTTCACCTCCTATTTTCTGGGAATGCTGCAAGGACTAGACAAGGAGCCCTGACACATCGTGTTAGATTGCTGTTAAAAAATTCAAATTAAAACACAGTCTTCAGTACTCATTTGATGGGGTTTTAATTCAGCTTTTTGCAAACTTCTCGCTTGGCACTAGCTGCCATTGATAGCTGGTGCACAGTAGATGCAAGATATAGCTCTAGCTGCTACAGGAAGCTATAACGGTCCAGGCATATACATAGTTTGAAAGTCCAGCAAATCATGTTTCCTCTGGTAATTTCAGCCTCCTGTGAAATCTTACCAAACCTCATCTCTGATGCACTTTGGAGCCTGGACTGGTAGGGTGTGTCTACTTGCTAGTAAAATGTCACTAGATGCTGTAAAACTTGGTTAAACCTTACAAAATAACTCATTCAGCAAAACATGTTAAAATAAACTGGATAGGAGCCAGAAGAGATGAGACAGGATTATTTAAATCTAATATGTGTTAGAATACAGCTTAAGTCCTCTGACCCTAATCACTTTCCACCGGAGTACATCAAATTAGGATCCTAGGACAATTTACGTAGGAGTCTGAGTAAATGTACTGGCTTTGCCTTACAGAAGAATTCATGCCCTTTAATAATAAGCAAAAAAACATGGATGGCCTTATATTAGACCCAGAGGCTATCTATATGAGTGAGAAAGCCCAGCATACGAACTGCAGAGCTGGCTTTGAACCTTAAGTACAAATGAAGTGAATGATGAGATGCACTGCACTTTTAGCAGCTTCCTTTGCTTTTTATTTTTATGCTGGCTCATAAAGTTAACTTTGTGTAAGAACAATTACTGTACAGTTTGTAAGCTTTCATTTTGTTTAGCATTCCTTTAGATTTTTGCTTGCCTTCAAATCTACCTTTCTCAGCTAATGCCCTGGAGAGCACTGAGGTGGGCCTGGATAACATGAGGCTGTCTGCCACAATGTGCATTGTTAGAGACATTTCAATCAAGCTTGTGAGCAGGTAATGCATGGTAATGACATTGCCTTAATAAGGGAACTGAAATTCTTGGGAGAGTTGTGACATAGCAGTATTCAGAAATGTTTTGGACTTCTCCCATTGCCTCTGTTGCTGTGAATAACTGGGATGCTTTGAAGTAACTAGACAAGATCATCAGTGCTGACACCTGGAATTATTTGGCACAGATGTATTTGTTTCTGTTTCTCTCAGGATGATGGGGACTTATTAGTTGGTTTATAGGTAAAGTAAGATACATGTCAATTCTTTTCCTTTTGCTTTACCTGATTTTCCAGCTTCTCACATTGCTTTTTGGGGAGCATTTAGAATGACCCAGTTCTTAAAGCAAGATTGTGTGCACTGTGCCATCATATCACTTGCAAAACACCACATTTCTGATCATTTCTGCATTTGGCTACATCCTTCCCTCTAAACCCAGTTCTTATTTTCATCAGGCTCAGAACAGCAGCAGCAAGTGTGGGAACTATGCGTTTATTATGGAAATTTCATAAATTTCATGGAGGAGTGGCAATTAGTATCATGTAGATGCAAATAAACAGTCTTCAACATTTTCCTGTGTTTAAAAGAGAGTTGTGGAAAACTAGTCAGGTAAGTAAGTAATTAGATTTACAGAAATAAATCCTCAGGTACCTCCTAGCTACATTTTGACCTCTGTATCAGAGGGGACAATGCAGCTAACTTCTGCATACTTAGGAATACTCTGTGTACTCTATGAAGCACACTAAAAATACAAAACCAATTGAAATATCCATTTCCTGGATCTAAAGTGTCTATTTTAGACTTACAGGTATACGGTTAAAAAAAAATAAAAATAGAGTAGCGTAGGGAAATTCGTCATCAATTTCAATACTGATAGAATTCAAACTGATTTTCAGTGCAATGAAGTCAACAACAAGAAATATGTATTTAGAAGACTAACGTACATGATATTTTATGATGGTGCTATTTTAAACTAGTAACAGCCAAATGTTTCTACGGTCTTTGACACTTTCTGAGTTAGATCAAGTTGTTCATTGCTGACATGTTTTTAAAAAACAACAACAGCTGTGACAGACTGTTTTGTAAGCTAACATTTTCTGTTATTTCATCTGAGTGAAGTCTCTTGCAGGGTAACAAGACTGTGGAAGCATTTCTGCACTCAGAGCAAGAAGCCAAGAAATTCCTGGCTTTTCACCAGGACTGAAGCATTTTAGAAAGATTTTCACCTGAGATACTGCAGTGGCAGCATTTACTTTTGTGAATGGAAGCTTCTATTTCTACCTAGGAAGAAATCCCCATCAGACTTTAAAAAATGCTTCCACTCCTTCACAAAATCCTTCCATTTCTCAATAATTGAAGTAATGCATTTCTCAGTGTTCTAAATAATAAACTAGCAATGAATGAATCATTTGACCATAAGGCCACATTCAGATTTTTATTTATAGTCTCACAAGAGATAAAAACGTTTACCAAAACGTTTACTGGACATAGCTGAGGCTGTGACTTTAAACTGGCTCTAGATGCAAATTCATATTTATTTGCGGGCTTGGACCAGGATCCCTTCTTGAATCAACCATAGTGTCATGACAGTGAATGTAATTAATGTTAATCATCTTTTTTAGAATTCTGTCTCATTGTAACACCACTCCTCTTCTGAAAGCAAGAAATCCTTTGGACTTTGGTTCAATGCAATTCAGACCTGTGAATAGCACAGGAACCTGGGGAAGTTTCTGCTGCAGCTGCTGCTACAGTTCATCTTTAGTCATTCAGAGTAATTCTTTTAGCAACTGCAAAAATAGTACTACAAGGATTGTTGTGGTCACGTTACAAAATGTAGTAAAGACCCTTTCCAGGACTCTGTTCGTCACCTACACATCTAAGTTTATATCTACACCAAGTCATGAATTGCATGAAAAAAAAGGTTTTGTAGGAAATAATTGTAACATTGTAGAAAGCTGCAAGGGTTAACAGGGACCTTCTCAGATCTAGAGTTATCAAACCCAGGAGATATGTTTAATAGTCAGTGTGTTAGGACACTGCTTGATCTGAGCTATGAAATTAACTTAAGTTCACCATAAGCCCAGAAGATACCTGAACCAAGAGGTTACATCTTCATTCTTCCTCTCACTTCCAAATTCTTTGCAATTAATTGCAAACAGAATAGGTTTGGATGGAGCGGCTTAGGCATGCTACCCCTGTTGTGATGGTCTATTACTTCTCTGGTTTCTGCTTCAAAACTTCAGCCTCATTCTTCTCTCTCTTCCATTCTCTTCCTATCTTTGTGGTCAGCTTTATTCACAACTTTATCATCTTTCAAGCACATGTAGAAATTACTTTTGTTTTGCACAAGATCCACACAGTTCTTTGCCAGTTGTTGTTCTGGGTCCTTTTTGAAGTTCTACTTCAAGTTTAAATGTTTTAAGGGGGACTTGCAAGCTCTAAGTCCTGGTTATACATAGATAAGCAAAACTGGGGCCCAGTCGTACCTGATATAACCCTGATATATGGCAGGGCTGGGAAGGAATATCTATAGCTGTGTTGGGGAGGTGCCTTCACTTTCATAAGTCCCTATATTTTAAAAGTATACTTTTTTCTGATGGTAAAATCCTTGCTGGATAACTGAATTGCAGCTACTTAAAGAAAGCAAAATACAACATGTAAGAAATAAACCTTTTCTTTCCTCCTTTGTTAATTGCTTGTATTTTTCTGACTTAGTAGACGACAAATTCGAAGTCTTCTAAGCTCGCCATTGTCCATAAAGTCATCTTAGAAGAATAAAGAAGGCAAAGTAAACATTGAGTCCTAAAATATCAAATGTTCACAGCTGGAAAAAGTTCATGGTTTCTCCTTCGCAGTGTGAAAAGAGAGAGGGGAGGGAGAAACATCAGTTTGTTTACTCAAGCTGCTAGCAATCACAGCCTTGCTGCTTTTGATCTGTCCCTTCCTTCAGTTGGAGTGACTGGCAGTTATAAACACATATTCTTCCCTTTCAACAGTCAGATATGGGCATCCTGGCTAGAACTGCTTGCTGACATATAGAAATTATCAAAAAATGTGTTGGATTTTTAATAATATTTATTTATGTATATGTGACATCTCTTGAGCCAAAGAGTGGAGTAGTTGCTATCTGGGAGACTCATTAAACATGTTAAAAACTGAATCTTAATTTTAAGTCTTCAGATTTTTGCTGTTTAATTGAAAACTGGTTTTCATAATTATTCAATGTTTTAAAAATCAAGGAAGTCAGTTCAAGTATAATGCCTTTTTAAATGTATATGTGATTATTAATGTGGTATATAAACATAGCTGCAGCATGCCTTAGAGTTATAAGCACAGATTAGAAATAAGCAAGTCTGCAGTTGAGATTAAAAAAGACAGCCACAACAGCGCTGACAGGACCCTCACAAAAGTAGGCATACCAAAATAGCAATGGTCTTCCTAAGCTGCAGCTCTCAAATTTTTAACAGCATACACTGTGGCAAGGAAGGATCGAAGGGGAAATTCTTTCTCCTATTTTTAATATCTTTGTAACTTGCAATGCACTAGAACCTATCACTAAGAATTTATGCATCTGAAAACTTCATCTGCCTGTTTTATAGATGCAACTAGATAACACTGCTTGCTGTCTGAGGACCTGCAGGAAGTGGAGAAGCAGGCAACAGGTAGAAAGTGTGCACCTTTTCAGCTAATCACTTTCACTAATACATGGTATGTTTAAGAAATCCTTTTACTATAAGCTTGCTTGACACAACCTTAAGAGTTATGACTAATCCCTCTGAAGGATTTTTACTCTGTTTGTCTAACAAAAGAACATAAGGAATTGTACTGAGCAAATTAAAAAATGAGACAGGCTGAGGGAAGCAGGCCAGAAAATCACTGATGAAATACAGGGGCTCAAGAGACTTTCAAATGGGATGATTCACAAGGGTAGTCAAAATGGTTGTTTAAAGCATAAGAGTAAGGATGGGTTATGCAACTCAATGTTTTATTACCCAACTGCAGCTATAGCACCATCTGTTCAAAATACTCTTTCTGCAGTTTGGAAGAGAACTTCCTCTGGCTTCCAATAAACTGGTCCATGTCCTCCTGCTCCAAATGCAAATTTCCACTTCTTTTTTTCACTTGAGCTACACTGATCTGGCTGTTTGAGAAGTTTCCACAGCCAGAGAGCTGAGAACCATATTCCTTCTTGCATACAAAATTGGTACTAATGACTGATAAATTACAGCACCTTTTTCAGCATCATCAGTACAAAATGTTGTTCCTTTGTAGTAATTAAAAACACTCAGGCTACTAGAAGTAAGTTACTAATGGTTAATGAAGGATGTAGGTTTGCCATAACTGCTGGGTAAAGGAGATGTCTAAAGAAAAGAAGGTACAATTCTGAAATTCTACATTGTGGTCCAAGATACAGAAATGATTAAAACAGGCCAGCAAGGGTTTAAAACTCCATGTTTTAAAGTTCACTTTTGCAGAATTGAAGGTGGATAAGGTTGAGCCACCACTAGATGATATAGCAGTGATATCAGAAAAAAATGTCAAGATAAATTACAGAAGGCTTGTGTGTATCTGAAAATGTGCCACACAAGTTGATGTTAGAATGGACAGTATTCAGAGACATTCTAGAATGTTGATTTCAATATTTGTTGTAGACTTTGTTTTAGAAAATCAACAAAAATCCCATAACGGTTTTATGCTTGATTTTAGTCAACAGCAAAAATGAAAACCTGTACCTAAGTGTAAGTAATAAAAGCAAAGAAGATAAGTTTACTGAAAGCATTGAAAATTCCCTAAAGTACAACATTTTAGGACTACCAAAACATGAAACTCTAGCAAGAGTCGACACTCAGAAAACGGGCACAATTAGTCCTGGTCTAAAACTTAAGGATTCATTAATATTTTCTTCTATCCTCTCAGATGTGGCAGCCCATAATTAACTTCTCTCAGGCTTTTTTCAGACATGTCAGGTTGTGCATCAGGCTTAGGCCCACTTGCCATTTGTGACCTGCCTTTCTCTCCAAACTGTATCAGAAGTGATAGGAATGTAGGGGGTACACTCAAAGATTTTCATGAATTTGTCTCAATAGCAGGGACATCTTTCAGGAGAAAAAAAAAATAAATTATTGCCTGTCTTTTCTCCCCTTTATGACATTTCCTACAGAAACAAGAAGAGTATAGATTTTTCAGGACACAGATCTTGAATAAAGCTGTGATATCACAAACATAAGGATTTCTTGTTCTTTTTCTCTTTTGGAGTAAGAAATGTTCTGCAGAGACTGTAACTGACATGCTGGTTAAATCTAAATGTAGAAAAGGGCAATAGCAGGCAATGAGGTTAAGCAGAGATATAAAGATTAGTGGAAGCAATAAACAGAAGGTTTTTAAAAATGAAAAAAATATTGAGAGGCTGGGAAGGAGAAAGATTTAAGAACCATAAAGTACAGAAAACAAAAAGCTATATTGCAATTTGAGCTACAAGTTCAGTGTATATTTGTAACTCATCAGAATATCCATTTTCAAATAAATAACAGTAACAGGCTCAAAAACAAGTAGCAGACTAGAACTTGGAATGATAAATACAGCCAGTTTCATAAAATGATGCATTTGTTGAAATCGCTTTTATATTTAAAAGAATAAGTATAATCAGTAATAAAAAAAACAGAGATAAGATTGAAGAGAACAGAGAAAGTTGACACAGAATGTTACTGCAGAATTGATAATATAAAAATTCTATGGAAAAAGATTTAAGTCAAGTTCAGCAGTTTGATATTTCACAGAAGATTTCACAATAAGTGGAGAACTATGAGGTCTAAAACATGTTTGCATCTTTAATTTCTGGGGTTTTGGGGTATTTTTCTCTTTTAGATTACCTTGATTTTGAGTCATTTTTAATTAATCAATTTAAGCTTCTGAAAAATGCACTTTATTTAAAATCAAAAACATGTATAAAAGATGTTGCTTTTGCTTTGGAGTACATTTCTTTAAGATCACAGAACCAAATTTACAGTTACATGAACTTATATTCTCTTATGTTGTTGTAACATATTGTCTCATACCGGCATGCAAATGAGTTTTACTCACAGAGAGAAGTATAAGAAAACAAGAATACAGAAGAAGGAGGAGAGAACTTTTCTGTTCTCAACTTGTGCTGAGTGAACACTGCTGCTAAATTAGTGAGGTGATTAAGTGGGTTCTCTATACTGTGTTAAGAAAGCAAAGGAGCATTCCCTTAGTAGATATAAATTGCAGTGCTGTTTTCTATATCAGTCCTGTTTTGGAAATAAATATTTTCACCAATGTGAGTAGAAGGCGTGTCTCTGAATTTGCCACAAAAATAAAGGTTAGGAGAAGCAATCTTGCTGAGCATCCTGCACCTCTGCCAAGGCTGTTCCAAATCTATGACCTTGAATGATCAGCTTATGGCCTACTTTTCAACATGTCCCTTTGTAATACAAATAAGAGCCTCTAGACTGTAAGAGCTTGATGACCTGTCCTTTTCTGTGCGTGCATGTGCTCACACACACACACAGAGTGGGTCAAATTTTACTGCTCTGGAGAGATGTATATTTAACTGTTCTAAGCGTTCTTCAAATGTATAGTAGAAAATGTGCCCATGAGGTTTTCATCTAAAAAAATAACCACTAAAATAAGAGGCTCTTTGGTTTTTGAGATAAAAGCTAGTGCCTATTTTAAATCATATCCAATAAACTGAAGAGTACCTTTTAAATAAACTTTTGCATTTTTTAAGGGTCTTTATTATTTTATAACTCAAAGTACAGAAATATTGCTAGTAGTAAAATTAACATTGGATAATATGCATAAGGAAAACAACCTGTACATAGAAGTACTTTCTCTGACTGAAGACCCAGAGTTTTGTTCTCATTACCCATTTATGCAGCTTTGGCTTGACTCATGTTGAGGATCAACTTCAAGTGAAATTCCCATGTAGCTCCACATGTGATTCATACAGATACAATTACACATACTCAAATAGAATCAAGTTGTCTGTATTTCTGGCTGAATAAAGATGGTGCAAAAGACCCTCTGCTCTTTATCGTTTTACATTCTGAGGAGTTGTGCAAGAATGTTCACAAGAACAAAAATTTGCAAAATTTTCAAAATTGCCTGGTTTTGTGTTCATGCTAAGGGCATAGTATAGATATTTAATTTCCACAGATCAGTTCATTTCTCTGCTTTGGACAACATAGTGGTTAATGCTGCTTCTTTCACGTTTAAAAGGTAATTCTTGTATCATTTTTTCACTTCAAGGAAGGTCTATAAGGTAAAAAAATGATGAAGAAAATAGATTTGGTCAAAAGTGAAGACTTGAAAAATAGGGTTCAGATGTAACAGAAAGGGGTACCAAGGAGTCAAGAATGGGAATCTAGAGCACTGATGGAGAAAGAATGTGCTGAAACACTGTTCCAAGGGAATCATCGAATGCAGGAAGAATCCCAGCAGAGCTAGTGTGAAGACAGAAGTATAAGCAATCCGTTTGTTTGAAGTTGATGACTAAACTGAGATGTTTGAATTGTCTACTGTTTATGTCAAAAACTAATTAACAACATTGGTGACAACATTTTCGTTGACGTAACAGAAGGAAAACACAATTTTGCTTCTGAAACTACCTAACCTATATTTCACTGACATCCATTTGTGCAGGTAATATTGCTGTTATAGCCATTTGGTCAATTTTAGACACAGTGGATATTAGCTCACTTAGCAAAGATAGAACAGAATGCTCCAGTACAAAGATTTCAATCTGATTAAAAGCCATTTACTAGATTAAACTGAAAAATTATCAGAAATAATTAAGGGTAAAAAAATTATGCAAATGAACAAAATCAATTACATATCTTGATTTATTCTTACCGTATTTGTTCACTAAAGAAAACACATTTGTCCTCTTTTGAACAGCAAATCTTAATAATGTTAGAGTGAACTGTCCTGGGTTCAGCAGTAGCAGTCTTTTTTCTCCTTCTTAGTAGCTGGTGCAGTGCTGTGTTTTTGATGTTTGGTTTGGGAGCAGCGCTGGTAACACCGATGTTTTTAGTTGCTGCTCAGTAATGTTTACTCTGACCAAGGACTTTCAGAGCCTCATGCTCTGCCAGGGAGGAGGGGAAGCCGGGAGGA